>JAJEJO010000174.1:214366-253600 GCA_020662805.1 Glaucomys volans | reverse complement strand
ACCATCCACAATCCCTAATCCATCATCCCCCATCACTGACCATCCCCCATTACTGATCATTCCCCCTCACTGACCATCCCCCATCACTAATCCTTTCCCCACCACTGATCCATCACCCCTATCATTGACCATCTCCCATCACTGACCATCTCCTATCATTGCGTGTCCTCCATCACTTACCTGTCCCCATCATTGACCCAGGGTTCTTCTACCAGCTGACTGCTATCCCCACTGGTCTATCACCAAGTAATCTCACTCACACATTGTGGGGACTCTCCTCTGGCTAGGGAGGGTGGCCAGTTGCACCTCGGTGTGGGCAGATCTGTTGGTTATCACAGATAGCAAGGTCCCAGAGAATCTAGGCAGGGCTCTTCCTCAGGAAAATGAGAGGGTCTAGTGCAATCCCTTACTTCCTCAGATGGAAGAAGAAACGGACAGCTGGGGGTGAGATAGAAGTCCTGAATCCCACCACTATTTTCTCCTGTATTTGGAGGCAGCTCAGGATCTAAGAATGGAGGCAGCTTGGTCCAAGTGACAAGAAGAGATGTACCTAATGAAACTGAGTCCTTAACAAAATTTGTACTATTGCATACTCTCTCAATGGTGTTGTTTTATGGGAACAAATTATTATTTGAGGAAGGCACATATGCCTATAAATGACAGTAGCCCATGCTATTTTAGACACTTGTAGAGGTCTTGGTGAACTTCTCTCTCTCTCTCTCTTTCTCTCTTCCTTTCTCCCTCTCTTTCCCTCTCTCTCTCCCCCTTTCTCTCTCTCTCTTACACACACACATACACACACACACACACACACGCACACACACACACAGAGCTGTTCAGGGGGTTTAATCATTTTCCTGGGTTCTGCCCTCACAAATACAAGTTCAATTTGAACTTGTTTATTGTTATGAACAATCATTAAAGATCCCTGAAAGAGAAGCCTGGGTGGAGTAAGTGATGACATTGTAAAGGTTCATGAGCTCTGGAGACCTGAGGCAAGGTCTCCAATGACCAGTTGCAATGACTTCAAAGACTGTCTCTCTCCTGAGTAATCCTAACACAGGGGAAGGTGGTCTGCCCTGAAAAGCTGAGTTGGAGGAATTGAAAAGTAGTTTTAGAGATCTCAAGAGTAAAATTGTTTCACAAGAGGAGTGTGGAAAACATTTCAGAAGGAACACTTATAAGCCATATTAAACTTGTATACATAACTCTTTAATACATTGTTATAAACCTACATTCGCCTTTTCAAGGAACATGCACATTCTGTGCTTCGGGCTCAACTGTAAGTTAGGCAGGGGAGGAACTGCTGTCCCCATTTCACATGTTAGGAAACTGAGGTGGAGTCTAGCCAAGAGTGGATGCCAGAACCAGAACCTGGGGGCGGTGGCCCTACTTGGTGCTTGTCCCCTAGGCTGGTCTACTGCTTTAGGGAAGGCAAACTGATGAAAAATTTTGGTCAGCTCCTGGAAATCTTGGCTTGAAGGATGGCAGACCAAGAGTGGGAGCCTTGCTTGCAAGTGGGTGGAAATCTGTGATCCCCAGGAGGGTCTCCCAGCCAATGTTCCGAGGGCGGGAGCCCAAGAGAACTCAGCACCCAGGGCTTTCCTTGTACCTTCCTGTTCCCCAGCTGCCTCTGACGGGTCCATCTGCTGTGAAGGCATCTCACTCGCATCCAGAACCAGCCTTCTGTCCTCCTTTGCCATGTGAAGCTGGGTGCTCGGCACACACAGCTTGGCTTCCAACATGCTCTGGTGCAGTTATAAGCCACATAAGGGATCATGGGCGACCCCAGTGAGTGGAGGCTGGGAATCTGTCCTTAAACCATAGGTGTTCTCCTCTGCCCTGGTGCTTGTCAGGTCTAATGTTGGATCCTGGTGATGCATTTTAAAAGGAGATATTGAGGAGAAAGTGAAATTAAATTTATACTAACCACATAGTTATTTAGTATGGACTCCAATTTTCCATTAATCTTAACAAAAGGTTAACAACAACAACAAAATCCAAGTCTGGCTTTGTCTTTTTTTATATTTAAAAGGATTAAAATGCATTTAAAAAAAGTTTAGGGAAATGAAGAAAATTGCATCTGAGATTCAGCAAAAATGACATTTCAACAAATCATAAGGAAATCGAAACAAACAAAAATATTTGTCTGGCTTGAAGAATATTCACGTTCAAATAGCCACAAACTAATACCTGTAGAGCCTTTCTTCACTTTCATTGTAAGTGAGGTTGTAGTATATTTAAGAGAACTTTGAATGAAGTTGGCCAACACTGCAATTTTCAGGTTTTTTCATAGCTACCAATATTAAAATTTGAAAGAAAAATGTAAGAGATTCTATATGAATGTAGGTACTGCTTAAGAAATGTTGAAAATGACTATCAGTGATAGTGATCTATATGCTCACATTAAAATATTTTAGTATCTTCTATGACTGCAGTTTATCCTATGTGACCCTCTTACGGGGCTTGAATGTGGCAGTGTGAGAATCCGGGCTCTTTGAAACCCAAGTATTAATTTAAAAACTACTGACAAATCCCCTGGTTACTGCTTCAGCAGTGACGCGTCTCCAACTTTAAGCTACTTAAAAACTCTCAGAAACTGTGACACGGACTCAGGAAAAGTTGTTTCACCACTTTGTCCATCGAGTGCATAATGTGTGACAGTCTTGATTATAGAACTTAACTAGTGCTCTTTCTGGAGTGAGGAAAAGGGAATGTTTTTGAACTAAACATGTCATAATTATGAATTGTTAAAATAAAGCCACCTGGTAAGTTTGGACTCTATGCTACTTTCAGGAAGCTGCGGAGAGGAGCCGACTCGAGGGTGAGGCCCAGCTGTGAGAACGAGGCTGAGGGCAGGGGCGCAGCTCAGGGCCTTTGCATGGAGGTCGGCACCGGCTGTCCCTCTGTTTCTTTGGGACCAGTTTTATTTTGAACAAATGGCTCTCAGTTCCTTTATCCATCAAGCACAAGTAACAAAGTAACCCCCAACGTTGCTGTGCCAGTTAAGGGCTCTGAAAGTGGCCTGCAGGGGTGAGGTCACCTAACATGCTAGAGTTAGGCTAACACCTGGCTCCAGGCTAGATGCCCCTCTACTCCTAACCTATCAGAAGTTGAAAACATCTAAGACTAAAATGCATTGGATCCACTTGCCTCGCTGTTCATTCATTACAGCTTGGTGACCCAGCACACACTGTTCTGTGTCTGATATTTCCCCTTGTGACCCCGTGACTGCCTGCTGCTTGCTGTCACTGCCCAGCGTCAATGAGAGAGTATCAGTGCTCATATTGTTAACCTGGGGAACAGATGAAAATTTAAAATTCAAAGTGTGGTTTCTACTGAATGCACATAGTTTTTGCACCATAGGAAAGTCCAGAAATCATAGGAGGACTGTCTGGTCTTGCATGATGATTCCTGTTGTCATCTGTAGAGAGTCATCCTTGTCTCTTCCTATCACTGTTAACAGTAGACGGCATTTGATATGGACCAGAAACAATTCTTTGTCTGTGTCTGAGTATCTCCAGGAGATGAGGAGCGCTTAATTTTTTTTTTTAAACTGTATTAGCAATAGAACCCAGGGTCTCACAACATGGTAGGCAAGTGCTCTATCACTGAACCACACTCCCAGCAACCCCTTGATCTTATATGAGATAGTGCCTGGACCTTTTCTACAATCACATTATTTTGATTTGGTGTAAGAGTCTGTGTTGATTTAGAGTAAGCCACATCTGAGTTTGAAGTATAATCTCAAGAAATAATTTCACTTTACTAATCCTCATTTTCTCTTTTAGCTAATGGGGATAAAAATACCTGCCATATAAGTTCATGATGGTCACATGATTCATTCATTCAGCAAATAGCTGTTCAACACATATTCTCTTTCAGTGGGGGCTTGGGCTATATCTGTGAGTGAAGAGAAAATAACCTGTGCTCATGGAATGTACACTGAGGTTGGGCAGGCAGGTGGCAAACTTAAAATGTCAATGTCTCTAAAGGGATAAGAGAACCGTGGAAAGAAACAGCTGGATGAGGGTGATGGAAAGATGGACCACAGATGAGCAACTTTAAGCTGCTTTGGAATTATTAGCTTATTTTTAGGCTATACTAACAAAATTCAAACAATTCAACAGTCAATCCAGTCGATTCAACACACTCTCATCAACTTCCCCAGAGTAGTGTCCATCACTCCTCATCCATCAGTCTCGATGCATCCCTGATCTTTAGAAGTGACAATCCTATGTCCATGGTCAGAGGCGAACACACACTTGCTGGCTGGAAAAGAAAGAAGACTGAAAGGAAATGGAGAGGTGCCTGCTGTGCCCTCTCACATCAAACAGCGAGGGGCGTGTTTCCCACAGACAGATGGCTGGGGATGGTTTTCATTGAATTGGACCTGGTGGGAGCTAATCATCCGGATGAATGGGGCTGGCTTCTAGGATTACAATCCAGACACTCACAGGAAGGCCTGAGATGATGTGCAGAGAAATCAGGATGTCTGCTTGAATTTTCCTTCAATACAGTAACATTCTTCGTCCCCAATGACAGTCATGTGTCACTGAATAATGGGGATATGTTCTGAGAAATGTGTCATTAGGCCATTTGTCATTGAGCAAGCATTAGAGATTGTACTTACACAAGCTAAGACAGCTATGACACAACTAGGTGAAACAATCTTTTGGGACCATTGTCACATTTATGGTCCATCATTGAGCAAAATGTGAAGTGGTACATGACAGTACTTTGGGTATTGAAAGGACCAACAAGGACAGTAATCCAAAATGAGGACTCTTCATTCGCCACATAGAAAGGATTTTATGATTTCATCTAACCCTCAAGGTGGGGGTATGTCGTTGCTGTATGTGTTTGTGTTATTTTCAAGTGGGGACCACTTACTCTTAGCATGAACTGGGTCATTTGTTCAATGAATGATCCTTGAACTCTTTCCCCATGCCTGGCACCACGAGAGCCACTGGGATATAAGCAGAACACACTTATTTCTTGCTTTCATGGTTCTTTTAATCTAGTGGAGAAGACAGGTATTTAAATAAACAATTGTCATAAAGTTTGATTGAGGGCAGTGTTCTGGAGTGTAGGACAGAGATAGGATGTGAGATGGGAGAGGCAGGCAGGGCTCAGATGATGAATGGTGTCCTGGTTCTAAATTGAACTGGCCGCTAATGCTGTACTAGTTTTCCAGGATTCCAGAATCCAGAGTTGACAATACACTATCTGTAGTGCCCAGCAAGGGAATGGAGGGGCAGGAGGCCGAATGAGCAAGGAGGCCAGTGAAGACCTTATTGGAAGAATATTAGAATGCAGGAAATTCTGCATGCCTCACTATTCATCTTTAATGTATTTAAATAAATTCTTGATTGATTTAAACTCTTGACTTGTAAACAACATGTCCAGCGTTTTGACAGGTTGTGGTTTGCTGCGTCTCGGGTTTTTGCCACATTCATTTTCTGCCTTGGGCCCTAGATGTCTTAGCAGGCCATGTCTCTACTGCTGGAAGCTTGGGTTGCCATGGAGTCTTCCCCTGACCCTGATTAATTCAATTCCAGTTCAGTCTGCAAACAAGCATGAGGGCTTGCGGAGTGCCCTTCCCATCTCAGGGGCTGCAGATACAATGGTAGGTGTGACGTGGCCTCTTGGGAAATGACTTTTGGAGTCAATAGAGAATTAACAGGAAAGCTTTGGATATGAATTAGGTGAAATGAAATCAGGCATGTGTTTTACCTGCGGTGCTCAGTGGTGTCTCACAGCAACTTCAGGTGGTGAACATTATTAAAATCACCTAAGAGAAAGAAAAACTGATGCCTGGAAGTCACTTGCCCAGTCTGGCAGAGTTGGTGATGGAAAAGTGATGAACACAGGGCCTTGGACCTCGTTATAGACCGTGCGTTTTAGGGATCCTGCATGTGCTGGATGCTGTCTATCACCCCTCTTGGACCTCTGGGAAAGGCAGTGCTGCCTAGGCTGTTGATTGAGCCCTAGAAGGAATTATGACATTTTTCTCTAGAGACATGAAAATGAGCATCCCTGGATGTACCCTGAGAGCATTGTATTGTCCCTCTCCTCCCAGTCTGGGGACTGTGGAGCCACCTGGTGAGAGCCACAATACCCAGCTGAATCCACATATGCTCTCAGATGGGGCTCCTGGCAGGTAACCCTGGCTCCACCTGTCCTGTGAGCTGGAAGAGGGTTGGGTTGGGACCTGTAGGGAGAGACCTGCCTCGTATGGCTCCTGCCAGGCAGGAGCTGTGCCAGGAGATGCAAGACAACAGTGGCCTCCCTAGAGTTCAGAGCTGGCCAGCTGTGTCCACCAACTCTGAGGAGGCAGAGCCTGGATGGGCAGTGCTGTAGTTTGGATCTTGAATGTTCCCCAAAGGTCTGCGTGTCAAAGGCTTGGTCCCCAGCCCTTGGTGCTATTGAGAGGCAGTAGAACTCTTAGGGGCGGAGCCTAGTGGAAGGAAGGTGATCCCTGGTAATGCCCTGGAGGAAGATATGAGACCCTGGCCCTTCCTCAGCTCTCTCTTACCTCCCAGTTGCCGGGAGGTGCTCTAAACAATCCTCCTCCACCAGGCCCTTCTGCCGGGGTGCACTGCCTCACCACAGGCCTAGAGCAGAGGGGCCAAGTGATCATGGGCGGAAACCCTGAAACTGTGAGCCAAAATAAACCCTCTTCCTTGTAAGTTGGTCATGCCCAGTGTTTTGTCACCATGACGGAAGGCTGAGGAACACAGGTGTTTTGTGGGAATGTATAGGGGGTCTCAGCCCTGAGCTAGAACACTGGCCCCCTCTGGACCTGTCTGCAGATCCTGGGATAATGAGAGTCTGGCTGCGGGCGTGGGAGCCTCCCTGGGTTAGCTGTGCCTGGAAATGGTCTACACCAGGGACTAGGAGACAGCCCTGTCAGAGAGTGTACGGTGCGTGGGTCCTGGCAGGATGCGAGAATCCTGAGGTATTTGGGGGTTTCCAGGGATGTGAGATGCCTCTGAGAGGCTGGAACAAGCTGGATTTGGCACTACCTAGTGGCAGTCTGAGGGAAGAAGGTTCTGGAGCCTAGTCCTATCGGGGATGGAGGATGGTGAGTTGTTCCCAGGCACACAGCCAGGGTCTCAGCCACAGATAACCATTTTGCAGTGTTTTCATGGGCAAAGGGGAGTGTGGAAAGGGTGAGTGATCCCCAGGGTTGGTGGTCAGGGGAGGTGGCTACAGGACTTGAGAGGACACCTCCTGCTGAGCCTGGAGAAGGCTGCAGGGCAGGCATGTTGGGATGGGAAGGACGAGAGGCCATTAGAACCACTGCTGAGAGGTATTCATTATGAGCTTTTGAGAGTTTAAAAGGAAAACTCTTCCCATTTTTATCCTGTGGGGAGAGAGATGCTGCCATGAGCAAATGCTCTCTCTTTCCAAAACTGACTCATTGTTTTGAACCCACGGGAGGAGCTGAGGATGGCTGATGTTCAGGTTCTGGAACAGCGAGGCTGGTAGGTGGGTGAAAAGGTCCACAGACTCACAGGCTAGGACAGTAGGCAAGGCCCTGGCAGGCCCAGCTCAGTGTGTTGCCCAAAGTCATGAGGCAGGCCAGTTGAATGCTGGGGCTGGAGCTGGGGCGGTGGACTCCTGGGTCAGTGACTTGCCCTGCCACTTTCCTGAGAGCAGCTGGTTCTGAGGTTCCTAAAAGGTCTGCTCATTAGAATTACTTGGGCATATTAAAAAATCTTGATGCCCTGTCTGTGTCTGTTATGGTTTGGATGTGAGGTGTCCCCCAAGGGCTCATGTGTGAGACAGAGCAGACGGGTTCAAAGAAGAAATGATTGGGTTGTGAGGGCCTTAACCCAATCAATGAATTAATCACCCTATAGGATAAATGGAGTGGTAATTGAAGGCTGGTGGGGTGTGGCTGGAGGAGGTGGAGCATTGAGCATGACTTTGGGGTGTATATTTGTATTTCACAAGTGGATCCCTCTCTACTTCCGGATCATCACATGAACCACTTTCCTCAGCCACTCTCTTCCACCATGATGTTCTGCCTCACCTCAAGCCCTGAGGAATGGAGCTGGCGATCTAAGGACTAAGACCTCTGAAACCCTGAGTGCCAAATAAACTTCTGCTCCACAATTGTTCTGGTTAGATCTTTTAGTCCCAGCAGTGAAAAAGCTGACTAAAACAGGATCCCTTCTCTCCTTTGGAGAAGAGATACATTCCTTGATCTGGGCTGAGGAACTGAGATCAGTGTTCATTTTTAATGTTTTTGGGCACTTCTCACATGTAGTGAGGACTGAGGTTCATCGACTCAGCTGAAGGACTTCCAAACGATGCTTCCTAAAGGAAGATCTGAAAGGAAATCTCACCAAAATACACAGTGAACAGAATTTCTAGGAAGAAACAGCTCACAAGAGAGGTAAGAGGCTCTCTGGTTGAGGCGGGCTCTGATGGACATTCATTTGCTGAGGGCAAGGCAGGTCCTGACTCTGTGCCCAGGGACACAGCCTGGCAGGCAGAGGGGTTGGAGCAGGAGCAGGTGCTCATTGGATGAATGCGTGAATGAGGTCACTTGGTTCTGGATTGGGCCTCTGGGAGTGTGAGCAGAGGGCCTTGCTGGGCAGGGTGACTGGAAAACTCCAGTTCTCAGGACTCTTTCTGCTTCTGTTTCATGGCACAAGACTGAGATAGACATCTGAGGCAGGGGCTGGTAGTGCTTGTTCTTTGGAATAAACAAGAAAACCCCACATCAGTGTTTAAGAGAGCAGGGTGAGTACTGGGCGGATGGAGCCCCATGGTGGAACAGTGGCTCATGTTTCCAGCAACTGGCTCATGAGCTGCCAGGCCACAGCCACGGACTGTCAGATGAGGATGTGGAGACCTCCACTTCTGCCTCCGCAGACAGTCACCCAGCAGGCACATGTGGGGTGCCCACTGGGATCCAGCGTGCGCTCCGTGCTGAGACTGCCAAGGTAGCGAGGCAAGACACCTGCCTCCCAGAGGTGCTTGGGCCATCCTCTCCTTCACTGCTTACTGACTAGTAAGCCCCAAGGGCACAGTGTGCTTGGCGCTGTGCTTGTGAGGATCATTGCAGATGGAGCCTTGGGGAAGGTTGCAAACCAACATTTGGAAAATACGAAGCATTCATTTAAATGCCAGTGTCTCCCCTATTAGGTGGCTCAGGATGGCTAACCCATCCTGCAAAACCAAGCTTGAAGTCATGAGGTGGGTCCTCCTGTCCTCTCCCAGGTGTCCCTTCTGTTTTGCCCAGCTGTTATCTTATATAGACGAATGTGCTCTGGATGGCTATCTCCTCCATCACTGTTTTAGTACCCGTAGGGGAAGGGTGGTCTTTCATTCCTATATCACCACTGAAAATAATGGGTACTTAATACCTGCTTATCGAATTGAATGAATATAGTTTTGTGCTGATAGGAAGGATGTTCTAAAATGTATTTGAGTGACGCTTCTGGTGAAACTCATGTTACATATTTTTACAAAATGAGAACTTACATATACAACTTAAGATAGTATGCCTTTCTCTGTCCTCCATTTCTGAGATAGAAAAGAAATCACAAACCTGGTTGCACTTTAAGGGTTAATCACTTTTAGTGAACCATGGAATGGAAAGCTGCGGTGTGTGCCTGTGTGTGCCTGTGTTTGAATGAGCATGTGTGCGCTTTCCCCTGGAATGGGGCAAGAAAGGAGAGAATGCTGACTAATTTCTACATGCTGGTTTCCAGGGACCAGAGGCTGTGATTGCTATTTTAAATTGTTGGTGTTAATTATTGTAATAATGTTTTGTAAATAAGTTGTCTTATGCAAAAGTAGCGTAGAGGGTATGTTTCCAAGGAGTCTCTGACTAGCCACGGCAGTTGCTCCCGGTTGGAAGAGGCTTCCCTAAAGGCAGACAGAATGAAAAGGGAAGCTGGGTAGCAGGAGGACTCTGATTTAGAGAAAAAAGGATCGTGAAAGAAAATGTGGGGCAAGAAGAGAATGGCAGAGAGAGACACAGAGGAAGGAAGTGTCAAACAGAAAGGAAGATGCGCCCTGAGAGTCAGAGATGCAGAAACCCAGAGGTGGAGACAGATGGAGCCTCAGAGGGACAGATGCTGGGTGGACACATTCTTGGAATCAGAGACAGAGCAGAGGCTCTGGGAGAGACAGCAGGCCGGGAGCATCCACCCGCTGAGGCTGGAGAGGAGGCTCAGGCCTGTTTGCTGGGTAGATCATGGCTGGGAAGCATTGCCTATAATTGGTCCGTGGGGGATTTTTAATAAAATCTTTAAAGCGATTAAAGGCCATTTTGTTGAAAAGAGATCTGGGACTCTGTTGAGGAGAGACCAACCTGGGCTGATTTCCCCCTCTGCTCAGCTGCTATGTCAGCAGCTCTTTGGGGACCCGGTGAACGCATTTGCCCCTCCCTCCCCTGCTGCTCAGGGTGGGGCTGGGGAGCTCCCTCTGCCCAGGCAGTTCCAGGAGCACAGGCCTTGGAATCTTGGGTTCTGTTGCTCAGACCCCCTGCTTTGTTGGAACAAAGGGTGTTATTTTTACATTTTAAATTGCTGTATCAGAGAGAAAACAGAGTTTGCAATGATTCCCTTGCTTTCCAGGCCTCCTTTGGAGTCAGACCCGCTAGGATTTTAAGGTTAACCAGACAGAAAGTACAACTAGCCAAGAGAGTTTCGGACAGTTTCCTTGCATCCCCTTTTAAAGATAGGTAGTCCCATCCTGGCCCCTCGTAGTGATGCTACTGCTAGGTTAAGAAGATCAGACAAGAAAGAGGAGGTGGGATCCCATGGTTCCTTGAGTTCAGTTCTTTCATTTTAGAGAGGGACAGAGACAGACAGACGGACACATACCTAGGCCCTGAGTAGGGGCTGATAGGGCCCTGTGTGCATGGCCCTACCTACTGGATCCTACCTATGTCCTCAGCCTGCTGCCTTCACCTCCTCCCCCGCCCATGGCAGACACCACCAATTGGTCATGGACATCTGCGTAAGCTGCTTCCTGACACTGTAGCAAAGTACCTGAGGCTGGTTACTTGATAAAGAAAAGAGATGTATTGAGCTCACAGTTCTGGAGCAGGACACCAGTGTCCTGTTGTGGGCACTCCTGGCTACATTGCAACATGGCAAATGGCTTCAAGGCTGGAGCACTTTGCAAGAGCGAGAGGTCTGTGGTGGGACAAGAAGCCAGAGGGACTCAGGGACCGGGCTCACTCTTCTCTCACAGCTTGCTTTCCTGGGAACTAATGCACTCCTTGAGACCAGCATTAATCCTTCTGAGCGTGACCTTCCTGGACTGTGACTTAATTACCTTACTCTAGACCCCTCCTTTAGAGTCCCACCCGCTCTCGACATGGCCACACTGGGATGGAGATCCCAGCACAGCGAACCTTCGGACCGCAAGCTCTTCCAGGCCACAGCAGCCACAGCCACAATCATGGCTGCACTGACTGGGCGGTCAGCCCAGTGCTGGAGGAACACTGACAACTGGACCAACCTCTGCCCTTCCTGCTCCAGGGAGCAGCCTCCTCCTCTCTGTCTGGCTAGTGCAGTAGCTTCCTGTGTCACCTGTGCCCACACTGTCCGCTGGTTGGGAACAGCACACGGTGTTGGAGTTAGCAGGAATCCTGTCATTCGGGAAGCCAAGGGTTTTTATGCATGGAAGTGAGGGAGTGGGAGGGAACGTACCCTCGATCTCAAGCTATTTATCTCCTAGCTTTTATGTTTATTTTGGTCGAGAACCTGCAGTTAGACTATAGGAATTCGTGTTTTGGTTCTTGACAAGAAAGCTTTTGTTTCTCCTTGGAAGATGATGAAACCATTGCTCAGTGGAAAGCCGGTGCTCCTTCCCATCCCCCCAGAGTCTCCTGTGCAGAGCTTGGGGTGCAATCCAGTGTGAGCCACATCTGTCAGTCACCCTCCCACTGTGTCTGTTTGTATTTCCTTGCACCTGGGCATTGCTTAATGATAGAATTCACTTCCTTCTCAGTTAATTATCTTAACGGTGAAGGAGGGAGTCTCAGCCCGGGGCTACGGGGCATGGAAATGACTGAACCTTCAACACCCAAACCGGGACATAAGAGATGGACACTCACACCCAGGAGGGGGACAGCGCATGTGGTGCCATGCTGTCCACGTGGGGATGCTCAAGGGATCAGAGTGAGCTGCCAGGCAGGGGGAGGCGATCTGTGGAGCATGGGGAGTTGGAGTGACCCTGGTTCCTTCCCAAATATGCAATTAGTATTTTCATACCTCTGTGGGCTGCAAGGTCTGCCTGACAGGTGGGCTGCTTATCTTGGGGACTTTATCCCTCAGAGCAGAGTGGGGCGACTTCCCGTTGGGCTGTCTCAGGTGCACCCTCTCAGGTGCACCAGGTGTCAAAGCAGCCCCTATCTTGGCAGCATGTAGCACAGCAGGCAGAGCAGAGCTGCCTGGAGCCCAGGGCTGCAGAGTGGAAAGTTGGTGCTCCTTCCCATCCCCCCAGAGTCTCCTGCACAGAGCTTGGGGTGCAATCCAGTGTGAGCCACGTCTGTCAGTCACCCTCCTGCTGTGTCTGTTTGTATTTCCTTGCACCTGGGCATTGTTTAATGATAGAATTCACTTCCTTCTGGATTTCTCTTTGTGTTGTCGCATTGTGGTGGTTGGGAGAGCCAAACATTCTACATTAATTCAGGCATTGTCTGAGAATCAGGGACGGAGACAACTAGTCAATGAGCCTGAATACCACCAAGGCTGGAAAACGTGGATTCATTGAGCCCACAGGAGTTGTGCCCCCCTGATAATTAGGACGTGTCTGTGAATGCAAATGAGTAGAACAGCTACCTCCACTGAGCGTGTTCACCCCGCCTAACAGGCGGGTGCCCCAGAGATTCCTTTAAAAAGCCACTTCCTGCATGCAGTTAAAATAAAATTCAAGCATACAAGCACAGTTTACACCTGTGTGGGTTTGGGGGTCACCGCTGTTACGAAAGTGGACATAGCACTGATTTTTGTTAAAAACTCATAGAGCGAGTAGCGATGATGACGATGGTGATGGTGGAGACAATAGAAGTTTGCATTGTGGGTATCTTACCGCCGTTCTAGGCTCTCCCCGTGCAATTTATCTTTTATCTTCATGAGGACCTCTCAAAGCAGAATCATTGTCATTTTAAAGTTTTGTTTTATTTTAATCATCAAATAATAATCGTGTATACTTATGGGCTACAATATGATGTTGCTGTACATTTACTGATTAATAATTAACGCATCCTTTACCTGAAACACTTTTCTCTGTTTTGAGAATTTTTTTTTTTTTTTTTTGGTACTGGGGATTGAATCCAAGTGTGCTTAACCACTGAGCCACATCCCCAGCCAACCCTTCTTATTTTTCATTTCGAGACAAGGCCTCACTAAGTTGGTTAGGGCCTGGTTAAGTTGCTGAGGCTGGCTTTGAACTTGTGATCCTCCTGCCTGAGCCTCCAGAGTAGCTGGGAGTGTACCCATGTGCCATCATGCCTGGTTTGTGAGAATATTTAAAATCCATTTTTTTAAACTATTTTGAAGAATATAGTATATTCTTATTGACTGTTGTCACCATGCCATGCAATAGATCATTAAGATCACTGTGAAATTTCACCTCCTGCCTGTTTGATTGACTGATATAAAAAGAAAAAAAGGGACCCAGTCCTGGTGAGGATGTGGACAAGAAGAATGTCCCCATAGTGCACTGTTGGCAGGAAAGTCAACTAGCACAGGCACTTGGAAAACACTGTGGATATTCCTCAAGAGACTGAAAATAGAACTACCATATGATCCTGCAGTCCCACTTCTAGGGACAGATCCACAGGAAATGAAGCCAGTGTCTTGGGAGCTGCCTCCACTCCTGTGTCTACCGCAGCATTTTCTCACAGCCAAGATGGGAACCAAGGGCGCACCCAGGGGCTGGATGGATAAAGGCCGTGTGCTGCTGGCACACTATGGGATTCAGCCTAAGGGAAGAGAGGAATCTTCTTTTTGCACCAAAGGGGTCCATCCTGAGGAGGACATCCTGCTAAGTGAAATAAGCCATGTGATCTCAGGTGGAATCCAAACAGTCAAACTTTGGGAAGAAGTAGAGAGTGAAGTGGTGGTAAGCACAGGTGGAAAGGGGGTTGGACAGGGGAGGAGGAGTCATTGGCTAAAGGCACAGAGTTCAGTGGGACAGGAGGAGGAGCTTCTACTGATCAGTTACCGCCATTTTTATGGTGAGGAAATTGAAGCCCAGGGAATCTCCTTGGCGAGGCCTCCCAACCAGTGATGGATGGAGTTTACCCAGCACTTACCTCATAGAGTGGCTGTAGGGTTGAGAGGCAGTGTGCGGAATGGTTTAGCACAGTGCCTGCCACACAATACCCCTTCCACAAACAGTAGCTGATATGCCTGCGTGAACAGTATTTGTCAGTGTTCCTCACGACTGTATGTGCTGACATCCCGTAGAGGGCAGGTCCTGCTGCAGGGCCAGGAGTCTGCTTTGTGTGCAGATGTAACTTGGATCTGATGCTCTTTACATACAGCTGCCCTTCACAAAGCCCTGATTTCCAAAAGCACCTGGAACCCTCAAGCAGAAACTCAGTGTATTGGGTTGATTGACGCACCCTCATCTCCCCAAAATATATACCATCGTTCTAACCTCTAGAACTTGGGATTATGATCTTATTTGGAAAGAGGGTTTGCAGACGTAATTAAGTTTAGATTTTTGAGATGAGATTATCCTGAGTTTACCTCGGTGGACTCCAAATCCAATGATAGTGTCCCTGTGATTGGAGAGGAGAAGACCATGTGAAGACAGAGAGGGGTGGAGCATTGCAGCCACAAGCCAAGGAATGCCCGAAGCCTCCAGAAGCTGGAAGAGGCAAGGAAGGATTCTCCCAAAGCCTTCAGAGGGACTTGGCCTGCCTGCATCTGGATTCTACATTCTGGAGGCCAGAAATGTTTTAAGATATCAAGTTTGTGGCCATCTGTCACGGAAACTCCAGGAAACTAATACACCTGGCATTCCAAAACACCTGTGAGCCCTGGGGCAGGAAGAGGGCCAGCCTGGATGCCAAGAGCCCTGCTCTGCCACTCATGGACTGTGTACTTGGGAGAGTCTGGTTTGCTCTCTGGGCCTCAGTTTTCTCATCTATAAAATGAGAAGAGGTTGGAGGGGAGGAGATTTTGAAATAGGAGGGCACGGTGACCTGAGAGAGGTTAGAATCCTTGGAGCTGTTGAGGTTGTCATCAGGAGTTGTGACCTTCAGAGGGGGGTCAGGGCCTGGAAGGGGTGGGGCCAGGGGACACTCCTGCTCTCTTGCATGTGCTGCTAAGGTAGAATGATGGAGCCTCTGCCCAGTGGAGCCTTGCTTCACGGTGCCGGGGCTCAGGGTTCCATGGGAGCATGTGGCTTGCTGATGGGGACCAGTGCATTCCAGTCAGGAGGGCTATCTGACAGGGGGAGAAAGAGGAAGAGTGATAACCAGCCCTTCAGGTGGAAGCATTTGGCAGCCAATGATGGGAGACATTTAGGATGGCCACACGAGCTTTCTTTAATCTCAGAAATAATTCTCCCCACCTGTTCCGATGGTGCCCAGGAAGTGCTCGCAGCCAGCTGAGCTGACGTCCAATAGGCTTTTCCATGTTCTGGAACCGCTCTCAGAGCTGCTGGCCCAACGTGCTGCATGGACGGTGGCTGGGGCTGGGCTCTGTCTGAAACCTTAGCAGGTAGATCTTTGTGACTCAGAGGTCAGGAAGGTGGCTCTGGAATGAGACTGTGGCTGTGCCTCTTGCTTATGGGTGACCTCAACTAAGTTACTAACCTCTCTGAACCCCCAGATCTCTATACTCAGCTGGAAAATGAATACATACATGCCTTCCTGTCCCAGGGATTTGCTCGCTTATGACTTTGACAAGAGCCCCGTGAAGTGGGAGCTGTTAATGACCTCAGGTTACAGATGAGACTTGGGACTGTGGAGAGGTAAAGAGACTGTCTGCATCTATGTCTCATGGCCACAGAGCGGCCAAACCAGAAGTTGGGCTGGAGTCTGTGCTCTTGACCGCTGCTCCTCTGTGCCTTTCCTGCAGGGAGTTGAGTAGTAAGTACTGCCCCTTGGCCAAAGAAGTGAAATCCTGCCTGCGCTGGCCCAGAGGGGAGCGAGGTTACTAGGAAATGCCTCAATTCATTGGAGGTGGGCTGAAGTTCTGGAACACCAGTGCATGTTCAGGGGGCATGTGCTGCAAGAACCGCAGGAGCTGCAGGAGCTGGGTGCTGTGCCCGGGAGGGAGAGCAGCCGCGTTGAGTGTGCAGAAGTGCCCTGGGGCAGGAGTTCAGAGCTCAAGGGGGATGCATAGCCTGTGTTGGGGATGATTCTTTGGCTGCTGTGCTAAGAACAGATGTGATGGGGACCAGGTGAGAGGCCATGCAGGGAGGCAGGGGAGGTGATGCTGCCTTGGACTTGAGCGCTGGGGTGGTGGTGAAGAGCTTTCCGGATGTGAAGGTGCAGGAAAGGGAAGAGTCAGGGACCTCTTCTGGGACTCTGACTGAAGCCACTGGGTTAGAGGGGTGCTGAAGTCCCTGGGAAGGGCAGTCACAGAAAGAGCTGCTTGGGCAAGGCACCCCAGTGATGCTCCTGGTGGGGAGGGTGTTCATCCTCACTCTGTCATTGGGTGGAGGCTCCAAGGAGACGGGGGATAGGAAGGGCTGTGGCTTCCAGGGGAGGCCAGAGACTTACTCTCTTCCTCACACTAATGGTGCAACCCAGAGCCCGGGCCTCATGACCCTATTGAAGGAGGCAGAGATGCAGAAGGGACAAAACATGGGAAGCAACAGAGTAGTTGGAACCTGGGCGCATCTTGATGCCCCTTGGGGAAACGGGGCTCTCAGGCGCCCATCTGCAGGATCCGGGCATCTGCCTCTATTCCTTCTTTTAAACAATAAGCTCTATTTGTGGTCCTGCTGTCAGGTCTAGATGGAGGGTCTGTTCTAGGCCAGTGTCTCACATCCGGGTAGCTCTTTCCTAGGTTCCAGTTTGTTCTGCTCACTGATGTTTGTGCCTCACTCTTCAGCCTGTCAGACGGTCTTTCTGCTGGAGACAGACTCACCAAGTGAGGTGACGGGGGCCCCTTTCTCCCTTCCATGGCTGTGGTCTGTCCTCTGCTAACCCCCAATCAGTACAACGCGTCCCCCGCAGTCGGGCAGCGCCATCTGGCCCTTCCTGGTGTTTCCTCTGCTCCTCTGGGTTTGCATTTCTCCTGGGCTCTTCCTGCAGATTCAGAACTCTGCATCTCATGCCTCCTTTCCCTTTATCACCTGCCCTTCTGTTATCAGAGACCGTTTTCCATTTCCCAGCCTTGGTTTCCTGACATTTCTTATCGGACAGTTTTTGACTGAACTGTGGCGATTCATTTCCATAAGAGCTGTCCTGGGGCCAGGGGAGGCTGCCATTTCCCAGGGAGCCTCTGTGCTCCTCGCGTGCATGATGTATGTAGTCTTCAACTATCTAAATCACGTTATCACTCAGCTCCAGACAACCAGAGCGCATGGTTGTGTGCGACAGCCACACGTTCACACAGATCTAACCAGGAAGGATAGAAAAACTAAAGCCCTGACCAGATGAGCCTTAGACACTCCAGGCCCCACGCCCTCTTGGCCTCCCTTTGGAACATCCCAGCCTTGACTTTTCGTTTGCCTTTCAAACATCTTATTCATCTTTCAGATGAACATTTGAGTGTGTTCCTTGACAGCCCAACCAACATCTTTTGAGCACCTACTATGTGACAGCCCAGGGCCTAGAAAGACAGAAGTAAATTGGATGTGGTCCTTGTCCTGCAGGAAAACAGGCATTCTGTGCTATGCTTCTGGGCTCCCAGAGCCTCCACTGAGGGGCTGGCAGTGTCCTCGCAGGGACACAAGACACTGCAAGCTGAGAGACAGGTGCTCTTGTGGGCATCGTGTATCGTCACATCTCAAGTCCACCAAGGCGTGGTACCAACGAGTTATTCAGCAAGGCAGAAAGCAGTTAAGTAAACACTGCGCTTGCCCAGAGGAACAGGCTCAGGCTCCCTGAGCCTGTTCTGACCACAGTGACCTTGCATATGTGCCACTGGGCTCTGCTTCATCTCTGTCCTCACCTGAATAAGGAACACAACCATGCATGCCCAGTTTCTGCAAGGAGACGTCCAGTCCTGGTGCTTGATGCTTCTGCTCCAGGGAATGGGGCCGGCTACAGACGTCACAGGCAGGGCCCTGGCTGTGGCATCCCAGAGGACTGGCAAGGCCCCATCATCTTTCTTGGTGACACTGGTGGATGCTGTTCTCTGAGACACATTAGGACTAACCCAGGCAAATATTCATGACCTTGAGCAGGTACCAGTTATAGATTGAATATTTGTGTCCCCTCAAAATTAATTTGTTAAAATCCACACCCCAGTTATGGTGGTGTAGGAGGTGGGGCCTGGGAGGTGATCAGGTCATGAAGGTTGCGTGCTCATGAAGGGGATTGGTTGTCTTGTAAGAAAGAAGCCCAGAGAGCTCTCCATCCACCATGTGTGGGGGAAAGTGAGAAGATAGTCTGAAGCCCATGAGAGGGTCTTCGCCAAAACCCAACCATGCTGATACCCTGATCTTGGACTTTCAGTCTCCAGAACTGTAAGAAATAAACTTTCATCATTTCCAAGCTGCCTAGTCTGTGGAACGTTGCTATCGTAGGCTAGTCTATGCTATAGTAGCCTGCCTTAATTCATTTTCTGTTGCTATAATGAAATACCTGACACTGGGTAATTAAAAATAAAGGAGGTTTATTTAGTCTAAGAATATGGTACTGGCATCTGATGAGAGTCTTGCTTTACATCATAACAAGGTAGAAAGAATCGCATGGTGAGACAGAGCAAGCATGCGAGCTCATGTGTCTGCTCTTATAAAGCCACTAATGCCATTAGGGGCCTCACCCAACCCTAACCACCTCCAAATACTGTCGGCATGTGAATTTGGGGGTTAAGTTTGTAAGACGTGATTTTGGCAGCACACATTCAAATCATAGCAGAGCCTAAACTGACGGAGACAGAACCCATGTGTCCCAAGCTGGGGGCTGTTTCTCTGAATTGAGAATGGCACCTTTGGAAGAACACAGTCTTTCCAGTCAGGAAGTCCTGAGCTCGAGTACGGCCTCTCAGCTACTGATCCCGATGCTGCGTCCTCTGAGCCTTGGTAAGCCACTTCAGGATTTCTGAGCCTGTTTCCTTACCTCTAAATGAGATAATAATGTCAACCAGCATGGATTGCAGTACAGCTGACAGAACAGCTAGTCATTGTTGCACATTGCTGTGCGGGTTGCCCCTCACCTTTCCCACCTGCAGAGAGCGCTCTGGGGGTCACAGGGCTTCTGCAGGGAGCCGGTGTGCTGCTGCAGCCCCCTTCCTATGGCCACAGTGTTGGTTTTCCCAGGACTTCGGGGCTGAGGGAGGCTGTCTGATCCCAGGACACAAGAGGCTGGACTTGCAGAGTTTCGGCCTCAGTGAAATCACCGTGCCGAGACAGAGGGGAATTTTGCTCTTAAAAGCACTGTGCACATGAATATGAAAATTTCACTTCTATTAAGTTTTCCTAATGATTTTTTCTTCAACTATAGCTGAAACTATAATCTGAGGCTTCAGCCTAATAGAGAGAAGATGCCAGAGTCGGGCTTAGGCAGTGGGAGTCCAGGAGGGGGGATTCCTTCCTGCTCTGGAGGGTGCTGCTGCCTCCTGAGGTGGCCAGACCCACCTCTTCTCAGGGGTGCGGCTCCCTGTCCAGCATCTGTGTGCCATCCGCAGTGGCCATACTCAAGCGCACCTTTTACGGATGAGAAAAGCAAGGTTTGGAGATTGACCTGCCTTAGGTCACGTGGCGTTTAGGATGTGAGCTGAAGTGTGACCACTTCTTCTCGCCTTTCTCTGCACCACCCCACCCCACCCCACCCTGCCCTGCCCAGCCCCATCATTATGACCGTCTACCTTCTTGGTTTAGCAAATGAGGAGGCTAACACCGG
This sequence comes from Glaucomys volans, assembly GCA_020662805.1. Classification (NCBI taxonomy): domain Eukaryota; kingdom Metazoa; phylum Chordata; class Mammalia; order Rodentia; family Sciuridae; genus Glaucomys; species Glaucomys volans. Next base: position 233,586 of record JAJEJO010000174.1, on the reverse strand, counting down.
CAGTGGAGGACAACCCCCACCCCGTCCTGAAACCCACTAGACACAGAGCCAGAGCCCCTGGTTCCCTGCCTTGCCTCTGCCCTGACCCCCACCTCTCCTGAGGGTCTCATTACACCCATGCAGCTGGTCCCTGGGTCTGTCACGGATCCCTTCCTCTGGCTGCCAGCTAATGCCGGTCCTCTTCCGAAGTTCACAATCTGAGCATATATTTATCTTGTCCTCAGGCCTCAAAGTAATTGTTTCCTCCTCCTTTTCCTGTGGGTCACTTCGTGTGGGTAATAATATGCTGACCCAGAGAAAGCCCAGCATCCGCTGGTTATTCCCAACCACGGAGGCCAGAGCAGCTCAGTCTTTTCCCTGATCTAGTGGCTTCAGGAAGGTTCTGGAGGATGGGGCAGAGTCTGATGGAAAACTAGTCCCTTTGTCCATGAACCAGGAGTGCGTCTGCATTGCTGCCCTTGGGTGGGTCACAGCTGATGCTGGGCCGCCAGCTCCTCTTCTGTACCCCTTGGCTGCCTTCTAGATCTGCAGACCTGCCTCTTCTCAGCTGCAAGGTCAACAGAAAGGGAGCATATCCTCCTCCTCGTCCACGAAGTTCCACACTGAGTCTCTGAGCGGCCTGGCTGGGATTGCATTTCTGGAATACTCGTATACACTGCTTGGTCTGCGCTAGGAAGCAAGTCTCTTTCCTTCACAGATGAATCTGCGAGTGCCTGAAATGAATGAATGTGTCCAGGTCTGAATCACATGACCATCTTGTAGCTTAGGGGTCCCATCCCCTCCCTGGCCACAAGGAGTGTGTGTCGGCACTAGGACAGGATCATGGGCAGACTGGCTTAAAACAAAACAAAAAATGTCTCATAGCTGTTTGTGGGCTCGGTGTTTTCTAATTCCTCCAAATGTGTCCTCCACCTGTGCTGCTCCCACGGGAGACTAATTCTGCATGTTCCGTTAGTGGCTCCCTTACCTCAGATTTCCAGCTGGATGCAGACCAGGGCAGGCACAGCAGAAGAGGAGTGGTGGCAGCTGGGAAGAGAAGACAGGTCATGGCTCCTGCTGCCAGGCTGGTGTGGCCGCCGCAGCTCCTCTGCAGCCCTCTTGCATCCTGAGCAGCTGTCTGGGTTCCTGAGGTCTGCTCCCTCCCCAACCAGGTAGGGTGACAGGTGTGGAAGCTCTTGCTGTCCTGCCAACCCCAGGGACCTTCTCTCCCCCTGCTGATGTCCCTGTACCCTCCCCCACCTTTGTAAACAGGCCCTTTATTGAATTTCCCCAATTTCTGCATCTGAGTACACAGGCCCGTCTTGTGTGTCCTGGGCCTGGATTTCTTCTCCTCTGTTTCTTCAAGTGGAACCAAACAATGGTGGTGGTTCCTAAGACACAAGCTTCTCCCTGGGGACTGTTAGCACCTTGGCCTCCAAGCTCCCTTACACAGTCACCTTTGCCGCGTCAGCCCTTGCGCTCAGGTTCCCTGCCTTCCCTGTGGCTCTCCTACCCGACTTTTCAATTCCAGCAGGGAGGTGACTCTTCTTGCCAAACCACCTGCAGCCCCCAGTGTTCCCATCTGCACCTCGCAGCCTGCCTTTCCCCAGCACGCAGGCCCTGGCACCACCTGGGCCTGGACTGGGAAGTCCCTGTGGGCAAGTGGCAGTGACACCTGCCTCCTAGCCGCTCAGTGTTCCCATCTTGAGTGAATCCATGAATTATTAATACTAGAAAGTTTGTAGTTCCAAGAAGACAAAGTTTAGGATTCTGAAGAGGAGGTCCAGTTTGAAATTTTAAAGAGGAGGTTAAATGTGTTGAGAGAAATACCATTTTAGTGATGAAGATTTGTAGGTCTCAATTTCTTTTTTCAAAAGAATCCTTTTTTTGCTTAGATATATTGAACTAAAAACAAACAAATGAGCAACAAACATGAGTGCCCCGAAACAAACATCTCTCCACGGGTGGAAGGTGTCTAGTGGTAGAACTGGCCTGAACCCTATTTCAGCCCCACCACTGTGGTGGGGTGAGTCATGTCACCTCGCTGGGCCTCTGGCTCCCAGTCTGAGAGCCGGGCAGGCCTGGAGGGGTCGTGGCTGGACCCTGGTGCATGGAAACAGTCCAGACCAGTGTTTCTCAATTTTTTGTTCGTGGTCATCACCCCATTACCCCAGTGAGCCTTTCTAGAGTGGTTATTCCACTCCCCATGACATTGTCACATCACAGATACACCTGATATGTATGGTGGCCCTGGAAGGGTCACATACCATCTCCTCATAACTAAGACATCAGAATTCTTAATTTTACCCCATTAAGAATGCACATGGGCTGGGGTTGTGGCTCAGTGGTAGAGCACTTGCCTAGCACGTGTGAGGCACTGGGTTCCATCCTCAGCACCACATTAAAATATATGTATTTAGAATAAAGTTATTTCCATCTACGACTAAAAAATCTTTAAAAATAAAAAAAAAATGCATGGTGTTGGTGATTCATCCCCCTTGGGTGGCCTGCAGAACTGTCCAGACCTTGGACGGTACCGAGCCTGATGGAGTGGTCTGCCCTGCTTTAAAACAGAATCCCATGTGACCCTGCAGTGGGCAGAGCGGCCCGCCCTGTGCAGTGTAGCTGCCCAGGCAGTCTTCTTCCTCCCTGTCCCTCCTGCCTCCTGCCTCCTCCCTCCTCCCTCCTGCCTCCTCCCTCCTCCCTCCTTCCTCCTGCCTCCTGCCTCCTCCCTCCTACCTCCTGCCTCTCCTCTCCTCCCTCCTCCCTCCTGCCTCCTGCCTCTCCTCTCCTCCCTCCTCCCTCCTGCCTCCTGCCTCTCCTCTCCTCCCTCTCCTCTCCTCCCTCCTCCCTCCTGTCTCCTGCCTCTCCTCCCTCCCTCCTCCCTCTCCTCTCCTCCCTCCTCCCTCCTGTCTCCTGCCTCTCCTCCCTCCCCCCTCCTTCTTCTCTCCTCCCTCCCTCCCCTCTCCTCTCCTTTCTTCCCTCCCTCCCTTTCTCATTCCTACCCTCTTCTCTTCCTCCTTAACCCCCACCCTGCTTCTTTTTTTCTTTCTTTCTTGTTCTGGGGATCCAACCCAGGGCCTCAAGCATACTAGGCAGCCACTGAACCACACTCCCAGCCCAGAGACACAGGTGTTGAGGCTGACTGTCTCTGCTATTTGGTGCAGCCGCCAGGGACCAGCCCTGAGAATCCAAATGTAGGTAAGAGGGCCCCTGCAGAAGGGAATGCCCAAACTCGTGGCAAAGACACCAGACTGAGGAGTGGCGCTGGAAGGAGGCTCAGGCTGCAGGGCAGGGGGAGCAGAGGTGGGGGAGGCTGGGCAGTACAGGAATGGGAAGCTGAGCATTGAGTCGGGAGTGGCCCTTTCCATGGATTTCTGCAGGGACTCTGGCTTTGGTAGCCTTTGATTTCCTAGGCTCTGGGGAAGTGACTTGGTCCAGTCAGAGAACAGCAGAGTGACATGGTGACTGGGCCAAGTGCCTTCAATACAGCTGACCGGAGCCGTCCCCAGGGTGGTTTGGGGCTTGGAGCCCTGACTGGCTGCCCTCCATCCCTGCTTCTGCCAATGCTCTGCTCAGCCTTCACTGCTTACCACTCCTCTGGTTTCCTAGCTGCCTACTTCTGTTTTGCAATCTTGTAGGTGACACCACATCCTCGGTGGAAAGATGAGGGCCACGCATTCCCAACAAGCACAGCATCTGTCCGTTCCTTGATCAGATTTTGCTTTGTTGTGATCACAGTGGTCCTTTCCTCCTTCCTGGGATCAGTCCCTGGCCTTGACATTAGTGGTAATGTCAGGGGTTTGGCCCCTAGGGAGTCTTCTCCCTCTTCCTCTCCAGCTCCCTGCCATTGCTCCTCTTTGCTCTTTAGCAGAATCTAACTGCAAGCCCTCCAAAATCATCGATTCAGCCATATCAAATGTGACAGGGCTTTTCTGGTAGAGAAGCTGCTGGAAATAGCAGCTGCATTTGTCACGGCTGGGGCTGCGCTGGGGCTGGGAGGCTCTCTGTGAGTCCCCCAGCCTGATGGCCTGCTGCTCTGGATGCCAACTTCAGCGGGGGAGGGGGCCGAGCATTGCCCAGCCTGCCTGAGGGGATCCCGGGGCTTTCCTGGACTTCCCTTTCTCTGGGTGCTGTGCAGGGGAAAGCATGCCTCCTGGAGATCAGAGAAGCCTGGGGACTGCCCCTCCAGTGTGCCCATCCCTTATCTATAAATGGGGATGGTGGTTCCTTCTATCCCAAGGGGTTGTTGTGAAAATGCAGTGAGCTAGCCCAGTCAGGTTAAGCCTGGAACAGGGCATGAGACGGACACTCGGCACCTGGAAGGTTCTCTGCTGGTAATTATCATTTGTGCCATGGGCTGCCGGCCCTGCAGCTGAGGGGGGCACCTCCAGGCTGCCCCACTCCGGGGCTGGGCCAGCCTCTCCTCCGGATGAATAATTCATCACGGTCTCCTTGCTCCTGAGGCTGCTCCTGGCAGGCTCTGCAGATGAATTCATTTGTCATGGGTGGGCGTGCGCAGGAGAGCAGATGGGATTCCCCAGTCACGTGCTCCTGCAGACGGCGTGACACAGACACGCTGAGGAAGCCCTGCTTCTTGGAGGAGACCGGCGGGAACCTCAGCTTCTGCAAATGGAGGCGGTGAATCCGCTGCTGGCGCCATATGGGGCAAAAGCTTTGTTCTGCTCCGGAGGAAAGTGGGTATTTTCCATCTTGCGGTATCCTTGGCAACGTCTGACAACACTTTAACCATTGGGGCACACTCATCGCCTAGGAATTGCAGGCTCAGTGCATGAATTCAGGCCACTGATGTTTTGTTCCTATTGTGTTCCCGGCCCGTGTGAGGCATGGGGGGAACAGAGGTAAATGGACACGGGCGTAGGATGTTCTGGAAACACAAAGGGAGGGGCTGCTGACATGGAGTATAGTAAATAAGTGCTAACTGAAAGCAATAGAACCCAGCTGAGGGAGCCAGGGAAGGCTTCCTGGAGGAGGTGATCATTAAAGTGACTTCAGAAGGTGACCTTGAGTAACCTGGATGAAGGGGGCTTTGTGGAGCACATTGTTTTTAGATAATTGTCCATGGACAGAGATCTGAAGTACAGGCAGGAGACAGGTTCTCAGAGCCCTGGCATACCTCCACAGGTTTGCATGTGGTCCTGCTCAGTGAGCTGGTCCAGTGGAAGCCAGGCCAGGGTGCTAGGCAGGAAGGGGACTTGTCATTTGCATTATGGCAAGAACCCTCTGTCTGCATGGGTAGAACGAACCAAAGAAAGGAAACTTGGAAACGGAGAGGCGAGTTATTTCTCAGTCTCTCGGTCATCCTTTCACCCTTTTAGTTGTGAAATAAGCATTGCTTAAGCACCTAGTGTGCACCATGAGGTGTCAGGCAGGAGGGGAGGCCATAAAGCTGATGTGCCACAAGATGGGGGCAGGGGAGTCCAGGCTGCGGTCAGGTCGGTATCACTGCTGTCTATGAGCGAGCTCAGCAGAGCTAAGCCTCAGTCTGATGGGAATCACAGCAGCGCCCTGCATTGCAGGGGGTCTATCCATAGATACTGCAAACAGCCGCAGATGTGCTGTGGACAGTGGCTGCCATACTCTCCTTGATGTCCTGGGTCAGGGGAGTGACCATGCTCTCCTCTCTTCTGTACCAGATCCCTGTAGGGCATCAACGTGCCCCCACCTGTTCCCGGGCGCTTGCTGGGTTTCTATCCATCCTCACCGCATTGCTTAGGCTAGAGTCTCAAATGTGGAATGCACAGTGAGCCCTTCTTTTACTATCAGACAGCTCAGGTGGACAGTGACATTTGCAGGAGGACTTTTGTTCCATGCCTACAATATTTCCAGAAACTTCACCGAACCCTGGTTGGAGCTGGCTTGGTACTCCTTTGGGGGGAAATGTCTACTCTCTTCCTCCCCTTTTCAATAGCCTTCCTGAGCATCTTCCCACAAGTGCTTGTGCTTTGTGGATCCCTGAGTCAGAGTCATCTGGAAGCAGGATAAAGGCAGGTCCCTGCGCCCTGTGCAGTATCGCTGGATTAGAATTTCCTGGGGGCGAAGTCATGGAGTTGGCATTCTTAATCACCATCTCAGTGATTCTGAAGCTCTTTCATGTTGGGGAAGCAACGTTTGACAGTGCTTTTCTAGGATTGGTGAGGGGCTACTGAACACCTGCTGCGCGGCAGACCTGAGCTTCATGCTCACTCCAGCCCTGGAGGACCTACGGGGAACCTTCTTCTAGGCACAGTTAGCAAGGAATGAAGCTGAGGTTCAAACTCCACTGGTCTAAGACCCATGAAGACCAGCTGGCCTTGCACTGTCCCTCAAAGGCAGGTGGTGTTCATTGAACAGGACAGATGCCTGGGGCACAAGTGGCAGCTGCATCTTGATGTCCCAGTTGCCGGTTTCCACCCCCATGGGGAGCTGCGGCTCCCTTCCTCCTCGCACCTCTGTAGCGCACAGCTTGTGTGTGCTTAGAAGATCCACAGTCCTGAAGCGGTTTTGAGTTCTCAAAATGATCTTATAGCAGGCAACCTGCACAGACCCTGGGCTTTCTCCAGCTCCCGTGGGTGGGAACATGGAGAGAAAGAGAAGTGGGGTTGGTGGAGGCCTCGTGTGTGGCCCTGATGATGATGATGAAAGTGATGGAGGCAGCAGTTTTCCTCTCGGAGCGGTTCTTCAGAGCTGCCAACTGCTCCTGTGGGCCTCTCCGGGTTCCTGGGAGCTGTCCTCACCATGCCTGTCCCCCTTCGGCATTTCCACTTCCAGCAGTGCCTGTCCAGGGCTGTCCTCTGAGCTGTTCTTTTACCTGTCCTTGCAGAGCAAGCCTTCCCAGGTGGCAGAAACCACACTGGCATTGCTAGTCTGATATTCCTGCCTTCTCAGCCCCCATCATCTTCTCTGGGAATCCAGCCTGCTGGACTCCCCTGCTGGGGGACCACAGGGACCTTGCACGTGCTCTGCAACTTTGGCCAGTCCCTCCCCTGAGCCCTTTTCACCCTGTGTCCCCAAGGTCTGGGAACACAGTGCCCTCCACATGTGGTCTGTTCTCCTTAGGTCTGAGGTGATGGTGGGTGAAGCCCTCTCCATCTCCCCCAGAGGACATGAATTCACAAGAAACCAAGAAATTTCTTGTTGAAAGTACTGCCTCTTCTTGTCTCCTTCTGGGAGGAAATCTTCATGCCACTTTATAGTACCTGGTGGACTTGGGTCTCATAATTGGTTTTTGCAGCCAGCTCTGGACTGTCCTGTGAGTGGGTCCAGCACGTGCTCCTGGAAGTGACCACCACCGTGTCCATCAGCACGACCTGCCATGTTACAGGAACCAAGCTTCCCAGGCCCCTCCCAGATTCACAGAGTCAGAAGTTGTTTTGCATGTCCAGCAAGGTCAGCCATGCTCTGGTCCCTCTTCCCTGGAAAGTGGGGGCAGAGGGTAGCTGACATACGAGGGCCTGGCTGAAACCTTGAAACCGAGGCAAAAGAGTCCCATTTTGCCATCTGTCACACTATCTATAAATTAGCTAAGCAGTCTCCAAAAATATCCCTCCTGAATTACCATGGAATGACATGACCTTGGCATTTGGGGAACTCATTGTATCCCAAATTCTTGTTGGAAAAATAGGCCTCAATTTCTGCAGAGCTCTAGCCAAAGGCCGTATGTTTTACCTTCCTGGCTGTTTTTAAGGATTGACATGAAAAGAAACCGATGCTGCTGCTGCCGACTGGCAATTCCTGGCACCCTCTGCGTGCCGGGCACTGTGGTGAGCACTCTGCCATGCATTTTCCCCTGGAGTTTGCCTGCGGGCCTCTCCCCATGGGTCATTTCTCCAGGTGGACAGGTTCACTTCCCTCCATCTGGTGGCGGCAGCTGGAAGCCAGCCCTCCCTCTCGTCCTGGTTTTTAAGAAGCTCTAGGATTGTCTTGTTCCAGACTCTTGGCCTTTCTTTCTCCTCCTTCCCAATCATTAACACTCTCCCTTTTTGAAAAATTATTAGTTTCTCTGTCATGTTCTCTTTTTAACCTACCTTATGACCTTTTCAAATTAGTGGTGATATCAAGATTTTTCAACTGAGTCCTTATTTTAAAGTAAGACTCCTTAAATAAATATAGAGACCCTAGCACTTTAAAAATATGATCAAGTAGCAAAAAATTTGTTTTATACATAATATTTCTGAATTGGACCTTCAGCATCAGTAAGGGTCTTCTATAAAGATGGCCAGGGACAATTATTCCAGGTGATCTGGTTGATGGTTGATTATGGGCATCAAGCTAGACTGATCTTATAAACGGGCTGCATAGACAGCTCCCGGGCCTTCCCTAAGTATTTCTTCTTCATTCCAATATGGCTGACTTCTAGAACATGTTGAGCCAGGACACGTTGGTAGGGAGATGGAAGGGGACACGTTGGTAGGGAGATGGAAGGATGAGTTAGATGAGGTGTTCATTATTCAACTGCTATTTGCTGAGCTTCTCCGCCATTCAGACATTGGGTTCAAATGAGGCTGAGGAACCCCTGTCTCCAGGGAGCTCCCAGTTCACAGAGGTGCACACACAGTCATGTAGTTGGAATGGACAGTGAAGCCAAAAAGTGCTGCCCAGAGCATGCAACATGCTGAGGTGCCCAGGCTGGAGCTCTTTGTTTCGGTGGGAACCCAGGATCTCTAGTGGATGAGGTAGCCTTCATGCCAAGGCTTGGGCATCAGTGAGCGGCACAAAGACCAAGGTCAGAGAATCAGGAATTGTCATCTGGGTCTCCTTGGGTCCCTGGGGTCTACCTAGCACAATGTTAGACCAGAACGGAGCTCAGTATAGTTTGCAGATTTGATGAATCAGATGGACCATAGATAAGCAGGAAAAAGCTTTCTGAACACAACTTGACCTCAGCTTTTGGAAAGTGAACAAGCTACGATCATTACAGCCTTAGAATCAATATTGCTTAGTATTTGTGGGCCTGCGTTCTTTTCCCCCAGGTGCCTGTGAGTCCCTTAGGGAAAGAGCCTCTACTTCCCTCATAGTCAATCACTGCAGCTTAGCAGTGTCCGGCAGGCAGTGCCTCTCCTGGGGCTGAGGTCCTCTTCCCTGCTCCCTGGATGTTGGCAGAATCGAATTCCTGGTGGTGGTTGTAGGACTGAGTCCTTGCTCACCTGCTCGGTGTCAACCAGAGTCCTGTCCAGCTCCTGGTCATTTACTGCCACCCAACCTGCTCTATTCCACCACCACCAGCTCCCCCACTGCTGTTTTTTGGGGTCCAACCTAGGGCCTCACATATACTATGCAAGTGTTTTACTGCAGAGCTACACCCCAGCCCTCCCCCTTGCTTGGATTCTCTGACCTCTTTTTAAGAGCTCATCAATTAGACAAAGCCCACCTAGGGTAACTTTCCTATTGATTAGCTCAAGGTCAACTGGAACCTTAATTGCATTTGCAAAATCCCCTCTGCCACACAAAGGGAGATAACCATAGGAGATCTAGCTGTCCTATTCACAAGTCTCACCCATGTGAAGAGAGGGACTTGTGTAAGCAGCACATACAAGGGTGGGGGTCCTACAGGACAGTCTCCTAAGTCTGCCTATCTCAGGATCCATCCCTGAATCCTGTTGGCCAGCACAAGGGACAAGCAGCTAAAAGCTTACTGTGCTGAAAGTGGGGGAGAAGCCCAGAAGTAAAGCAAAGAAGGCACCTGGAAATGCACCCCAGACGGTAGAGGCAGAGGCCTCGACTCGCAGCAAATGGGCTGCAGACTGTTGGGGTCTGGAAAGATCCCCATGTAGTAATATGCCAAAGTGTTCCAGGGAGAATTTTGAAAGATGATTCCACACCCTGCAAGCTGCTGGGTTTGGTCCACAGTGATAAAAAAAAAAAAAAAGATACCTGGTTTTTATAGTCCACACGATACTTTTTATAGTCCTTTGGTATGTAGCGTAATTATTAAGTAAGTGGGTGGGTGGGTGGATGAGTTCATTATTACTAATTTAATTTATTTACCCACTCATTTCTGAAGCTACCCACCCAGCAACTTACCATAGACAATCATTTGACATCTGTTCATGGAAACCTCTCCCCATCCTGGGGGGGATGCTGGAACTGGAACCTAACCCCTGCCACAGCCCCTTCCTCCCACTTAGGGGAGTTCCTCAGGGTATGTTCTGGGCTGCCTGAAGGTCAGACTCCAGAAGCATGTCGAGAACAGAGTTCTGAATTCAGCTCTGAGGGACCAGGAGGACTGGCTTCCCACAGCTGTCCAGGTGGCGAGGGCAGCAGAGACTGAGGACACTCCAGCCTAGGGGTGATGGTGGAGACAGCAAGCTAAGTCAGGAGGGCTCATTGCTGGGCTGGGGACAGAAGTGGGACCACAGGGTTCCAGGAAGAAAAGGAATCACTGTGGAGTGGACTCGAGAGAAATGCAGATGGGGACAGCCAGCAACTAAACTACATGCTGCCTTGATGGTGGGAAGGAAGGGAAGCTGGACAGGAGCAGCAGCCCCTTCTTAGGTCCCCAAACTGCCACAAGCATTGATATGTCCCAAATCCAGTTTAACCTGAATAAATCCAGTTTAATCTGTCACTAAGCCCCCCTTTCCCCAGTGGAGGAAAAATTCAGGGGGCTTGACCTGGGGAAGGCTGGAGGGCCAGGTGAATGAGGCCTTGGGCAGCTGGAGAACCAGGCAGGCTGGGGGCAGGGCTGCTTGCTGGCTGCTGGCTGCAGGTCTTGCCGCCCCCTAGCTTGGGAGGGAGAAGCTTCCCTGGTTCCTGCAGGACTCCCCACAAGCCTCCCTCCTCCCTGGTCTCCTCCCACCTCTACAGAATCTGGACCTGTCTTTTGGGTAAAACCCTCAGTGCCAGGCATCTTCTGCTTGGTTGGACAGCCAGTGTGGAAGTGGAGGTGCCCAGGCTAGAGCACAGAGGGCTGGCTCGGTTGCTTATAGGACAAGAGTGAATCATGGTGGGTTGTGTTCAGGATTCTTGCTAAGTGGGTAGATTGCAGCTGCTCTTGCCACAGAAGGGGAAATGGGGACCTTGAAATGATGGACATGTGAATTTGTTGCACCATAAGAACCATTTTCTTCCATATATGTGTCTTACAACATCATATTGTGTACCTTAAATATTCCCAATAAAAGTCACTTTTTCAAAAGGGGGAGAAAAAAATCACTCAATTTTTTTCCTCCTTCATAAAATAATTTCTCATCAAATTATCCTCCCACCACCTCAAATTACCATGTCCCTTTTCTCATTTCACAGCCTTTCTTTTAACTGTAAGTCACAAAAGGTGAGAACCACTGACCTGATTTCTGAGAGGTGACTCTTGAAATAAGGGTCAATTAATTGTGTATTTAATGTAGCAGCTACCCCCTCCCAGCCCACTACCCTGGCCCATTCTTCAACTGTGCATGATTCTTAGGCTTCATGTCATCCTAGATCTGGGGATTTGTGGGTTTTTTAAACGTGTGTCTGTGTGCATTGCATCAGTGTATGTGTGCATGAGTGTGCATGTGCGCATAAGTGTGTGCATGTGTGCATGCATACATGAGTATGTGTGTGGACTTGGGTGTGTGTGCATGTATGTGTGCATGCATGTATGTGTGCATTCATGAGTTTGTGTGCATGAGTGTGTGGACTTGAGTGTGTGTTCATGTATGCAAGCATGAGTGTGTGCATTCTTGAGTCTGTGTGTGTATGAGTCTGTGTGTGCATGAGTGTGTGTGGATGAGTGTGTATGTGTGCTTGGGTGTGGGGCAAGTGGGGCTCAGCGTGGAGTTGTGGAGATGATTCAGGTCTCCATGGACATGTAGAACATACTGGTGTTTTTTCTTGTCTCCATAGAGTTAAAGGGACGCTGGAACAGACTGATAGTGTGTCACTTGTCAAGGAAATAGTAATGTTTTTCTGCAGAGTTTTGGAAACAGTGGTGGCCCTTCGTTCTTCAGTCCCTGCCCTTTGCACCCCAATCCTTTTCTTCAATCTCCCCAGGATGCAGCAAGGAAGTGCCCCCTCCAAGTCCAGCTCTGCTCTAATGAATCAGTGACCCGGTAGTAGATAGGGTTAGTTTGGAGAGCAGCACCCTTTCTTTTACCTGAAGGGTAAATCTTTACCATAGTCTTGAGAAATGGAAGAATTTGGCATTACTCCCTGTCGCTCTCGTCCCGCAAGAACGACTCGGAGAGGCAAAGAGTAGTAAACGTGGTTTTGTTTACTTTTTCTAACAACTACTGCTACTACAGGAAAATGACCAAGCATATAAGCATACAGTAACCAATCACAATCTAGTACACGTGAACAATGCAAGATAACTGTACAACAGACAAAGGAAGAACAGGCTGATCATGCACTAGGCACGCACAAGCTGCCCAATCAGAGATACTTCCTGAAAACAGCATTGTATGTTTACCCAGCAAGGACAAAGACAGTGTAAAACGCCAGGCGCCATGTAGCTGCACTCATAGAATAGTTTTATAGCAAACAGCTCCCAACAACTCCCAATTTGAGAATGAAGAAGCTGTCGCATGGAGAAGTTAAGTCACCCACACATGGCCACCCCCGTGGGTGCCGCCTGCTTGGTTTGTTCCTGTGCTGAATGTTGGCTTGTGATCCTGACCTACAGGCTGTTAGCAAGTGAAGCTTCCTGAGGAAGCAGCTGCTTCAGGGCTGCAGCTGCTCCCTCACTCCACCTCCACTCTCACCCTTCTGGAGTCCCATCTTCCTTCCATCCCTGGTGGGATGTCAGGGTCCTGAGCATGGTGGAGGCCCTTCTGTACCCATTTTCAGTGTTTCCTGCGTGGAGAAGCGTTGGTGGAGTGAAGCAAGGTGGGCCATCTCACCTCCACCCAGCCAGAGTGGCTTTCTAGTTCTGCCATAAGCTGCAAGCTCCTGGAGGCAGACCCCCACCTGTTCACCTGTGCAGCCCACCTTGTTACCCCAGTGCCGCCCCTGACCCAGGGTGGGAGCTGTACCAGAGTTCTGGTGTCCTCACCTTGAAGTTCACCTTCCAGATACTGGAAAAGCAAACCTCAGCAGTCCTCCCACCTTGAAATCAAATACACGACGGGTCTTGTGGAAGCAAGCTGCCTTCTTCCTGCACTGGGTAGTAGAGTGAGTGGGACCACAGGGCTGGGGAGACTTCAGAGCTGTTCTTCGTGGGATTGGCAATTTGATGCAGCTGATAAAGTTACCCCTGACCCTGCAGCTTGAGGACTGGTGGCCTGTCCCCTTCTGATGGCCTGTCCCTTCTGACATCTCTTCCTGCATGTTCAGCAGTAACCAGTGTCACCTCTCTGGCCATGTTTTGAAATCTTGCCTGGTGGCAGCTCTGTGGCACACTTTTGAAGAATGGAAAATTACCCAAGGGCACGTGTCATCTGCTCCCACAATGTCCCTGTCCCCGTTCAGCATCCCTCTCGCTTAGCCCAGACCCCACGTGGCAGGAATGTGAGCCTCCTACTCCCAGGGACATGTGCTCAAGCTCTCCTTTTGTCTCCTAGGTGCACATAGGTGAGCCTTTGGGCCTCTTCCTTCCCCTCACCTGGAGAATCAGGGCAGGGGTTATTGTGAAGATTGAGATCAGTGCTTACCATATCTGAAATGTCCGAGCTTTATTAATTAAATGACTAATGAACATGTATCTCTCCATTGTTGCATCCAGCTGAGTGTCCCATGATGACACCCATGGGCTCCTGTAAGAGCCAAGAGAGAAGCCGCAAGGAGAGAACTACAAGGAGTTGGCCTCTGTGGCTGCGGTGGCTGGCTGGGCAGGTCCAGAGTCCTTCAGAGGAGCTCTCAGAAGGGGTAGACGAGGGCTCTCTGGGTGGGCTGCAGCTGTAATTGAAACAGGCTCCCCTCCTGCAGGATCAGGGAAGCTCAGCTCTTCTCCTGAGGCCTTTCAACTGCCTCAGACCCACCCAAGTGTCAAGGATAGTGTTCCTTGAGATCAGCTGACAAGGACTTCAACCACATCTGTAAACAAATTAACATTTGGTTGAGTACTGGGGACTGTCCATGGCCAAGCTGGTACACCAAAAGGCCATTCTAGGTCTTGACCAGGGAGAGAGGAAGTGAGAGCATTGGCAGAACTTCCTTAGACAGGAGCCCACCTTCCCCTGGAGATTTGGAGTTGTGAGTCTTCTCTCCATCCAGAACCACTGACCTACAGAGCATGCCTTGTCTGGGTTCCTTCTTCCCTGAACAACCTCTCCAGCCCAGTCCCGCCCTGTCCTTCCCTGTCCTGTCCCATCTGTCCATTTGCTGGGCTTGTGGAAGAGCAGGAGGGACAGGCCAGTCTGAGGCACGCTGGTCAAGTCAAGGTGCTGATCTGTGCAGGAGCACAGTGGTGTTTGGCCATTAGATGAGAGTTGGGAGAAGTGCTTAAAGAGCAGCTCTGGAGAGGGGTCAGTTCTATGCCTCCCTGGTAGCTCTGGCTCCAGGTCAGGCCTCAGGCTCCTGAATCAGGATGAAGCACGTTTGTCTGCTGATGTTTCCAAAGAACAAATGAACAAGGTCCCTGCTCTCAAGGATGCAAACAAGCAAAGACAGCTGTGGACAGGTGTTCTCTGGGAAGGCTGCTGTGGTACCCAGGAGCCACTCAGGAGCCCAGGGCCACGTGGGCAGAGGAAGCTTCCTGCAGAGAGGACCTTTGAGCTGAGTCTTGAAGAACTCCTAAGCTGAGCAGTGGAAAGGAGGCTATCATACCTTCTTCGCTGAGGCTTTCCAAGTTCACTCTCTACACAGTTTGGGGTGGGTCGTGGGTGTTCCTCATAAGGTGTGAGGCATGGAGAATGTTCACACTTGCAGCGAGGCTGCATCTGGCTTAAGCATCCCTAACTAATTATTGAGCCCAAGCCACTAGTGCACAGAGGTGCCAGACAAGGAACTTGGAGTAGACTGCTCCCTGGCGGGCAGGAATGGGCTGTGGGTCTGAGCACAGATGGCTCAGGCTACTTGGGGCCGGAAAACCAAGGGAGATTGTCCAGCTGTGGGGGTGGGGGCGACCCAGTGCAGGCCCTGGACTAGCTGGGTGTGAGGGACTGCCAGAGACCACAGAACTGTCCAGGGACAGGACTCTCTTTGAGACAAATCCTTATTTTGACTTTTTTGTTGTTTAAAAAAAACTAATTAATACACTTTATTTTATAATGCAGTTTTAGGTTTACAGAAAAATCGAGCAGAAGACAGAGTTCCTAAGCACCCCCCCAGCACAGTGTCCCCTATTATTAACATCTTGCTTCAGTGTGGCACGTTTATTACAATTGATGAACCAGTAATGATAAACTATTATTCACTAAAGTCTGTTTTCATTATGGCCCACTCTCTGGGCTGAAGAGTTAGTTCTGTGAGTTTGACCAAATGCATAATGTCACATATCTGCCATTGAAGTTTTGTACGAAATAGCTTCTCTGCCCTACAAATCCCTGAGCCACACCTGTTAGAAATCATCTTGGAGCTGCAGGCAAGGCCTTCAAAGGAAATGCCAAGGAAAGCATTTGTAAACTGTCTATCAGGGTCATTCTAGCCTCTGCTGGGAAACATGAGAGATTCTCCTCTATAATAAGAGTCTTTCGTGCATCTCTGAATTAAAATGTGCTGGAGGTTTGTATTTAGCTATGGTTTGGTTTTTATAAAAAAGAGAATTAAAAGAACACACTCCATCTAACAGCTCACCAGAGCAAGCAAGCTGTTTGCCACGGGACAGTGTGGAGTTTGGCCCGGCCTGGAGGGCCAATTCTCAAACTGGGCTCCTTCTCACTGTGCCTGCAGAAAAGTGGGCACTGCACAGGCCCTAGACAGAAGTAAGAGCAAGATGGATGGACCGTCCCATCCTTGGATGGCTCTCTCACATGTGGGCAATCTGTCCTCTGCTTATAAACACATGCATCCTCCAGGCAAGGGGTGATTCTAGGGAAGGTGACCTCCAGGGCTGGTGTTCCAGAGCCTGCTTGCCACTCCATGGTTGCAGAGTCAGCACAGAGAAAATGAACACAACCAGTGCCTTCCTGGGGTCTGCTCTGGTTCCAGGGCTGCAGGCAGGCGGGTCACAGGGAGCATGCAAGGACCACATTCTTTCACTGCTTTTCAATTGCAGATGTATTTGTTGCAATTGAGAGTATACCTTTCTGCCCAATTCTGACATCACTTTTCTTATCCCCCTGACCTCTGAGCTTGAGTCTTTGTGTTATCCTTGAAACAAAGGATGTCCAGCTGGCAGGATTTTCTCAGAACAGTCCCATTTCCTGGTTTCTCCTTCAGGGTTGAAGCACAGAGTCTGAGGCAGGCATCAGATGGAGATGAGCCCCTGGTAGAGCTGTCTTGCTGGGTCACCCGCCCCCCTTCCCCAACCTTCCTGCTCTAGTTTGTGAAACTGAGTTGACAGCATCCAGCTTGCTGGTCCTGACCCTGACCTTGGCCCCTGCAGCCTAGGGAATGAACATAGTGCTGAGAGCATCAGAGGCCTGGACATGAAATGGACACCTGCTTTTTGAGGTTGCAGTGAAAGGCAGGTGAGATCATGTCAGGAAGAGAGGAGAGAAGAGGACTGAAATGAGAAGCCTGTGTTCAGACATAGCCAGGCCCGGGTGTGAGCGCAGCATGGTGCGGGAGAGCCTCTTCTTTCTCCAGACCCTGACCCAATTCAAATGAGGCTCTCTGTTGTCCTTCTTAAAAAAGAAAATAGACTGGAGAGCAGATCCCTTTGGAGGGACCCTCTGCTGTTTCCCTGATCCACCCAGACTTCCTAGGCAGGAGGCAGAGCTGGTGAGGCCCAGGGTGCAGGACTGCGGGTGTCACCAAGCTCAGCAGCTGGCTCCTTAATCGTGCTGGTGAGCCTCAGATAAGCCTGCAATCTGGGCCCTTGTGACCTGCGGAGAGCAGGTCTGTGGCCACCTCCATGCAGGTTACTCTAGAGAGACTCATGCCTAAAGACAACAATGGACAGAAGGCTGGACCTGGGCTCCCTCTCCATGCTTGTGAATCAGACCAGAGTGAAATGAGCCGGGGCTGGCTCTGGGTCAGGACTGGGGAGGTAGCATCAGAGGTGGGTGGGATTTGAGCTAGTTCTTGGTTTACTGCCCTCTTTCATGATGGAAGCAGAGAAGAAGCAGGTAACCAGCTGCCCAACACAGGTGTGGAATACAGAGTGAGTGAGTGGAGGACAGCGCACTTGACATGAGGGATTCCAACCCACTGCTCAGGTCTCGGGCAGGTGCATTGCTCCTAGGAGGCCCTTCCTGGAAGCCAGGTTGGGTTGTCTGGCTTCCTCCTTGGCTCGAGTCAGTCCGTCATGGAGGTCGGGGTCATGTCTCCTTGCTTTATCTCTAGCCATGGCCAGCACATAGTGTGGGCCGTAAACTCCTTGCCAAGGAAATGATTGAATGAGAAAGTGAGTGACTAGTTGGTTGAAGCCAAATTGGATTGAGCAACCAAATCTTCTGAAGGTAGTTTAATTTTTTAAGGGATCTTAAGAGAAGACATGGTTTGGTTGTGGATTCCATGATGACTCAGTAAGAGAAGAAGAGGAACAATACAAGAAACAGGACCAGAGACTCTAGTGTCTGGTTGGGTCAAGGAGGAGCCTTGACCTCTGCTGTCCACCTTGACACCATCTCAGGAACTGGAAGATTCAGTCATTCGCTCTTTAGCAAGTTACATACTGAGCTGGAGATTCAGCACCAGCATGCTCTGCCCTCGTGCTGCTGAACCTGGGTGGGGGCTGGGGCAGGAAGACCCCTGGGGGGATTGTCTCCCGTGTCTGGGTCACTGAGCACAGAGTCCTGCGTGAAGAGAGGGTTGTCAAGTGTGAGTTGAAGAGGGTTGAAAGTCGAAGCTGGGAACCACTGAGCAGGTTCCTTAGGGTCCCAGACGGGAGGTTCTGGGGAGTGGACTGGGGTAGCTGGGTCTCTGGCAACACCAGGGGAGCCGGTCTGCCAAGAGGCAAGGTGAGGGTGGAGAGAGATCTTTATCCAGTGGTCAGCCAGCTGATGACAGATGTGGTCAGTTCTGCAGATCTCATGCCGCCTTATTACTTCCTCAGGCTGCTCCCATCGCCGATCAGTTTGCCTGCATGCAGTTCCTGACGTATCACACAATGGAGGGGCTGGAGGTGTAGCTGCCCAGAGAAGAAAGACCAGGGTCAGGTGGAGCTGAACCTGGAGTCAGGCGTGCTAGGGGAGAGATCTGGTCTGCAGGCCTGGCTTCATTCATTCAGTGCACATGGCCTGTCCTCATGTGGCGTTCCCAGCTACTTGTTTTGCTGGGTTCTGTTGGTGTTCCTGGTCAACAGGTGAGACAACCACAGCTTGCAGGGCCCCTGCCCAGGACTGTTTCTGTGCCATGGAGAGGCCAGGATGTGCAGGAGGGAGTCTGGTTGTCCACTCACCAAGTGGGATCCACATGGTGGGCGTGTGGAAGAAGTGCTGACGAGGCTGGCCTAGGTGAGAGGAAGGTGGAAGTGGGACTGACTGGAGCACCTGGAAGATTGGGAAGCCTGCAGGAAGGGCAGAATTCCTTTCTGCACTCTTCTACAGTTCCAGTTCAGGCTCAGTTCCCTTTCTTAGTGCCCTTGGCACTGATCTCCTACCCTTGCTGCAACCTCTGCCAGCCCCAGTGCTTGAC
This sequence comes from Glaucomys volans, assembly GCA_020662805.1. NCBI lineage: Eukaryota > Metazoa > Chordata > Mammalia > Rodentia > Sciuridae > Glaucomys > Glaucomys volans. The sequence goes on along the minus strand of JAJEJO010000174.1, from coordinate 215,007 downwards.
ATAGAAGTGTCACAGCCTCCCTGCCTCCTGTCTAAGCCAGGATGTTCTCCCCTCCATGGTCCCATGGGTCCCCCCTCCATGTAAGATGAGTGCAGTGCCCAGTAGGGCCCATCATGACCCTCCTGTTCTCCCTCCCTCATTGCAACCTCAGCTGGTGCCTGCTCCCAAATGGACCGTGTATCCACAGTCCACTCCCTGGCCACAGTACACCCAGGTGGTCAGGGTGGGTGGTCCGTCTGTGATGCTCAAGCACGTCAGCAAGGCTTCTCTGTTCTCCTACTCAGTGCCTCTGATTGGGCAGTGCTGTGAGCTGCAGAGCCCTGCCTAGATCTCTCTGTTCAGGGCATACCGGCAGCCCTGCCCAGACTCCTTCTCCCAGGGAAGCTTTCTCCCAGGGTCAGGGCCACAGGAGTACTTGCTGTCCCTTGGAAGGTGATGTGTGCAGGCAGTTACCGTCCCCACTAGGACAGGCTCACGAGCTGTGAGGGGCATTGGCCAGGTCTGTTCTCAGCCATCCCGAGCCCATGGAGGACCCAGAGGGGTCAGGAGAGGGCTCCTGAGAAGCCTGTCCTGGCCTGACTCTGCCCTCGTGCTGAGGGAACCGGGTCCTGCTCTCTGGATCCAGCACTGGGTCCGCTTAC
>JAJEJO010000174.1:69221-213966 GCA_020662805.1 Glaucomys volans | reverse complement strand
GCAGAGTCTTTTTTTCCTCCTTTTTCTTATTTCTGTGGGCCTTGGATATGCAATGACTCCTGATGGCCAGGATGTCAAGGGATGGGATAGGAGGAGGAGAAGGAGGACACCAGAGAACCCTGGGTCATGGGAGAAGTGTCCATCTGAGGGACAGGCAGCTGGCCGCTTGCATCCCAATATCACTGTTTTGTGTGAGAATGGTGAATCCATTCAATGCCGTAGAAGGAAATAATGCTCCCCAAAAGCTAAGCCTCTGGCTGCCCAGTGGGCTCCGGAGGTGTGACCTATCTCTGTGACTCATTGAGAATTCTTCTTGCCACATTTAAAAATTCTGGAAAGCAAGTTGATTCTACTACCTACACAAAGCAGTGTCGTGACTAAATGACTGAATTGTGTGCACATCCTATGTCGTGACATGTCACTGACACTACACAGCTCTGTGCACATGGACGGAGGCCTGGAAGAGCCTTTCTATGCTTTTAGTAGTCTTCAAAGATGACCCTGCTCTAAGGGCAGCTGACGTCCACCTGGCTGACTTCTCAGGTGTGTGCAGGCACCTGTCCTCCCTGGTGTGGGAATGCTATCTGAGGTTCCCCTTTGGGCAGAGGCCAGCATCACCTGAGATCCTGGAAAAGGCCATCATATGTGCCATCATGTCATGCTTGCTCCCCCTCCCTTCTGGTGGATCTGTCCACCTCTGTCTGTCTCTCCATCCTCCCTCCTCCTGCTCCTCTTCCCTCTGCATGTTCTGCATCTTCCAAACTCTGTCCATTCCTCTGTATCCAGCTGCTTATCCTGTGTTGCCTTACACTATTTATACATCTCTAGCAAAATTAAAAGAGCATTTTAATAGGAGCATGGCTTATGCAAGTAACCTTTAATAAAATGTTGAGTTCTTGGGGCATCCCAAACAGGAATCTGACATTTGAGTCTCTTTTTAGGGTTTTTGGCAGAGGAAAGTACATAGTGAATTTAGAAAATGTGAATAGTGAGCAAATTATTTTACAAAAGGCCATATATAAAAATGAGTGCACGTTAGTTTTTTTCCATTCTGTTTGATGCTAACACATTTTCAAAATTTGCATAAAATAATGAAGAAAAATTTGGGGGGACTTCATCACACACACACAAAATGAAAATAAATCTAACCAACTAGTGGAAGAATGTCAAAGGCCTGCTCCCGCCTCTCAGTCCAGGGGCAATGGCCTGCAGAGAATGGAGGTGGGGGCCTGGGAGCTATGACTACTTTTGAAAAAGAAAAGATTCTGTGGAAACTTGGTGGAATTTGGTGTTTCCCTAGAGTTGTGATTCTTTCTCTCTCTCTCTCTCTCTCTCTCTCTCTCTCTCTCACACACACACACACACACACACACACACACACACAGACACACATACACATACACACACACATACACACACAGAGCCTTGGGATGGTTTTGCACAGGAAACAAATATTTAATTAATTGCATTATTTCAGGGTAGGCATGCTTTTTCTTTTAAAAGCAATCCTAGGATGTTAAGAGGTAGATACACAATCAGGCAAGGACACATTGCCTGAGACACAGACAGATATGGACAGACAGACAGAGGGATGGGTAGCTGGCTTTTAGCCAAAGACAATAAATTATTTTCTTGAACCTGGAAATAGCACTTGTGAGTCCTACTATGCATTCTTGAACAGGTTTCCACTGGAAATTGCATTTCACCTTTGTTACTATTATAAATAACAGAAATGGATGTTTTGAGCTAAATAGCCAATGAACTACAATAAAAGTCCACAATTCATGGTAATGCCAATTGAGCGACAGCCTGTTCTAAACTCAAAGATGATGCCCCAGTCCCTCAAGGACCATGACCACAAGATAGAGCATTTTCTGAGCACCTACTTTGTATCCATCACTACCATACATGAGAGCTCATGTCATCCCTGTCCCTACCCTATGTGGGGTTTGTAGTCTTATTCTGACTACCTCATCACAGAAGAAGCTGCTGAGGCTCAGAGAGGTTGAAAAACTGGCGAAGGTTACCCAGCATGGAGGAAGAGGCACAAGTTCAAATAATACTTTGTTTTCACAACCCACTTCTTGCCCAACTTCAGGCTCTGCTGTTGCCCACGGCTCCCAGCCCATCTTGCCCTAGAGGGAGTGCTGAGGGATGACCTTGGGGTGACAGTCACTTAGGCAAGGAAGACTCCACAGGCACAGTGAGGCAGCTCAGCCTCTCAGATGTAGTAGTGAGGCTTGTAAAGTGAGGTCTCAGCCCTGTAAGCCACCATCAGACCAGAGCAACTGCATTCAGTGTGTCTCAGGCGATGGTGCATTCAATTAAAATCAGTATTAACAATAAACCCACCTGGAAAATAAATGGCACCACCTCCAGCAAGGCCCTCCCTGATCTCCTTAAGTTACACACACACACACCTTTTCCCCACCCTCTCAAATCTGTACTCTGCCAGGATCTCTCTGATTGTTTTAACTACTTTAGCCAGCTAAGCATGTCTGTCTGACTTCCTCTTCTGAGACCTCTCTGCTTTCAATCAGCTCATGCTATCAGGTCAGGTCCACCCGATGACCTCTCTGTGGTCAGCTGATTTAGGATCTCAGGTGCATCTGCAGGATCCTTTGCATCTGCAGCCTTTGGACTGGCATTTGATTGACATACCCGAGGAGGTGTATGAACACCAGAGGGCAAGGGTCTTGGGGTCTGCCTCCAATTCTGCCAGCAGATGCCTGCCCTCATGTCCTTTGTATTTTCCCAAGACTTGGTATCTGTGTGTTTGCACTAGCAGGGGGCAGGACTGGACGAATCTAAGACCGAATTTGAAAGTCAAAATTAGGAACCTCTTCTCTTTGACAAAGACCTGAAGTTACTGCTTTGTCGGGTTCTGGTTTTGACCATTTATGTGGCTCCATACAGTCTGGGTTTGCTTCTTGTTTTTCTCTTTACAATATAAGTGGAAGTTTATCCTCCATGTAAGATCAGTTTCTGCAAAGATTGGTTCTAGGTTGCAGAATCTCACTGCTCAGTGTAGGTAGTGCCTAGAGAATTGATTTCCATGGAAACTGAAGCTGGAGACCCAAGGGTTTGTGATCTGTTCTTTAAGATGGGGCAAATAGTGGCCCACTTAGAAGATTAAATGAGGCAACATTTGCAGAACCCAGACCTGACCACCTGGGTCAGGTGGGGACAATAACAGCACCCAGGGGCCCCTTGAGCTCTCTTGGTTGGTCCTCATGACAGTCTGAGGCACACATGCTGGAGGTGGCTCATCAGTGCCTGAGGAGCCTGAGATGAGAGAAGCAGGCACGGGGCTCAGGTCCTTGCAGCTGCAGGGAAGAGCTGGGATTGCACCAGGGCTGTCTGTGACCACAGCCTGGGCCTACTGTCTAGAAAGCAGGAATGATGGCTTGAGTCACTGCTGGATGCCTGGAGTCAGTTCTTGTCCCCAAGAGTATTATCCATTCCTGGTCTTGGGTGAGACGTGGCATTCTCCCAGCAGATGTGTTGGTTACCCTGTATGTCCCCAGTAAGTCCCTTTGGCTCCAGGGCCACTGTGAGGAGGGGTCTGGGAGGCTTCAAGAGAAATAGGGATAGAACCTCCAAGGGAGCCCAGATGCATGGCAGAAACTCTCCAAAATCCTTGGCAAGTCAGAAGTCTCAGGAGGAGATGCTCAACAGGAAACATGATCAGCATGAGATTAAAGTCTCACTACTTCCCTTGGTTTGTTTTTATGCTTCCAAATTTCCCCAAATGAAGTCATTTGTGGGTTCAAATAAAGGGCTATTGTGAGTAGCAGGTTGTGGAATGGAGTGGGGTACCTCTTTCGTTTGAGGTACATTATGTGAAACAAGAGTCTAAGTTACTTTTTTGTGGTTGCATAAGACCCCTTAATGCTTCTGTAAGGCAGATTGTGGACAGAGTGTTCCAGAAAAACCAGCAGAGTCTGGAAGGGAACAGCAATGAAGCATCCATTGCATTTTATACTCCCATCTGCACACTGAATGAGTGACACTTGGGTTGACGGATGCAGTCAGGGTTGGGTGCCAGGAGGCAGGCCCCTTTACCTACACACCCAGCACATTCCCGTGCCCTGTGCTATTGGGCTCCATGCTTGTCGTGACTTCAGTTGGTGTCTCTTGGCAGAGGCACAGTGGTCTTCCAAGGACCATCAGCAGCTCTGGCCCAGGGCACTGTAGAGGCTCTTGGAAGCAGACAAGTCCCTCCTGGGTGTTCTGTGCAGCTTGAATGAGCGAATGATGCAATCCGAGAACCTTTCTGGCTTCGAGCTATTCAGTAAAAAAGGGCTGGGGTCTGAGGAGTCCTTTCCACCCTGCACCTGTCGCACCCTCTTGAAGCCCTCCAAGCATGACCTGGCTGATCATCGTGCCTGCATTTCGACTACTCACACTGGCCCAGGCAATCGCTTTACACCTTGCAGCTCTTTTAATTTTCCAAAAGAATTTTGGAGGATGGAAGGTGATACTATTTTCATTGCTCTCTGCACTGAGCAGAGAGGTTGCCACAGGTAGCTGGAGGTGCACAGCGCCACACGTGCACGGGAGAGTGAAGGGAGATGTAGGCAGAGGGTGATGAAGAGTGGCAGTTGTCACCTTCAGCATGGCTTGGCACCCTCACAGAAAGTGCAGCAAGAACAGAAGACCCGCGTCCAGGGCTGGAAGGAGCAGGGCCCAGAAGGCCTGAATATCAGTCCTTGCTGTCGCTCAAGCAGATGGCCTTAGGAGAAAACACGAGGCCTCCCGGGCCTCTGTTCCTTCATTCCTAAACTGGAGACAGTGGTCCCTAGTTCAACAGGTTGTTCTGTGGGTGAAATGACACATTTGGAAGAGCCTGAGTGTGGGGCCTGACTTGAAGAGGGCACTTGATAAACTGTTCAGCCCCTGTTGGGCAAACTTTTAGTGAACACCTACTACGTACCAGGCATTGCCCCAGATCAGGAGGTGGCAAAGTCTGGGCTGCAGGCCACACTGACCCACCACCTGCTTTGCTGCAGTTGTCGGTGTCATCGCGGCTGCAGTGCTGGGGATCCAACCCAGGTCCTTGTTTACAGGAGGGTGCAGCTGTAACCCCACACCATGAGGTTGTATTTCGGAGCTGGCTGTACTCACTTGCTCTCTTTTTGCTTCAAGGAAGTATTGAGTAGTTCAAACAAAGACATCAGAGCCTGCCTAAAATATTTTCTCTTTAGATATTTTTTTTAGAGAAGAAAAATTTGTGGACCCTTATTCTAGGTGATTTGAGACGTGAATATCTACAAAGATAAAACCCTGCCGTGTTTATATTATATAATGTCAGGTAGTAAACTCTGGGAAGAAAACTAAGTGATAGAGGGAAGGCAGAGGGATAAAAAGATAGGGTGTCCTTTAGGTGACATTGGGACAGAGGTCTGCCTGAAGCCATTCGCTTCTTCACGCACAGAGGCTTCAACTGGGGACGGGTGGGGTTGCAGTTCAGGAATTATTTGTGAAAGACTTATCGTGTGCTCCAAGCTGGCGACTGTGAAGCTGAACAAACTGGAAAGATGTCAATGTGTGTGAATCTGCATTCTAAAACATGTAGCAATAGACAGAAACAATAGAAAATTGATTTTTTAAAAAACTTTAATTTGTAAGATTTAAAGTGCTATGGAAAAAAACAGAATAGGGTAAGGGTAGGGAAAGTCAGGAGAGTGCAGTTTCATGGGGATCCGTGTAGGTGTCCTTGGGAAGGTGATATTTGAATGCAGCGTTGAGGTGACAGCCAGTGCAAAGGCCCTGGACCTGTCATTTCTGTAGATCAGCGAGGAAGCTAGGGTTAGGAATAGGGTGAGTTAGGAATAGGGTGAGTGGTAGCAGCTGAGATCGGAGAGGTACCTTGTTGCAGGGAGGTGCTGGAGGCCGTACAGCGTCTCTATTTTGAAGGTCAGAACACAAATAGTGAATTCTCTGAAAAATGTTAACCCAAGGCAGGAACAGAAAATGGCTCCAAAATGACTTCTATTGGAGAAAATTCAATACAATCGACCCCAGAGCTAAAGAGTGGCTGTCCCCCTGGACAGGAAAGTGACTCCATGTAGGTCAGAGGATTGCATCGTAACCAGATACGCCTCTCAGGGGAGCTGCATGCTGACAGCATCAGAAGGCTGAGGCTTGGTGCCGCTGCGTAATTAAAGTCTGTGGTGGTTGTGACAGCAGGTCGTGCACACACAGAAATGAGCGCACACCCCAGGTGCAGGGTGGGGACAGACGCCGTGCGGTGCTGTCAATGCCAGAGCGTGTCTTGGTGATGCTTCAGAGTGCACTGGTGTTTCCTCCTTCTTCTTCTTCTACTCAAATAAATAGACTGTGTCCACACCTCCCCGCTCCTGGTCAGTTACCCAGCACCATGCGCATCTGGATGGGAAGCAACTGCAATCAGCTGCAAGGCCCTCCGCTCCAGAAAGCTGCTCTGCACATACAGCATGGCACAACAGGCTGCTGGCATTGGGATGAGAATCCCTCTCATGGGGATTGGAAAGAAGAGAAATGGGGTGGCTATATTTTAATCTCCTGTTGCTGGGAGGGGAAAGATCTTGTCTCTCCTCTGATGGCTGTGGAGGGAAGGGAAAGGATGTTTCTCAACTGTTTTCCCCTGATGAGCACCATATACCCGAGCTCAGCCTGCAAAGTGGGCTGGGATGTTTGCTTTGGTGCCATCGGCTCCTTAGATGCAGATCAGCCTGCAGAATTTCTCAGGGCCATTGCTCAGCCACCTGCCGGTGCGAGGCTGTTAAGCCCTTTCTACCTGGGCCAGGCTGTGTGCAAGGGGCTTTCATACCCCTCTTCTTGGTGCCACCTCACCCAAACCTCTAGACTTAGGAAGCCAGCCGCCTTAGTCATCCTCTGCATTTGGCAGTGGACACCAAGGCTGGCAGGGGTTGCATGTCCTGCCCCAAGTCCCCCCCAGTGGTGGATGGAGTGAAGTCAGACCTGGGCTTCTGACACCCTAGTCCTCAGGACCTCAGGACTAGTTCCAACACACAGAACAAATAAGCCCCAGTCACAGGAGCATGCACCTATAAAAACTTACATTAGCAGAATCAGGCAAAGAAGGACCTGGGCTTTGCTTCTGGGGAATTTACCAAACTACAACTGAGAGGGTGTATCCCAACTGGTCCTAGTCATGGATTCCAACAGCTGCTGGGATTCTGAAAGATATTTGACTGTTTCAAGAAGTTATGTCTACCTTGCCCTGTCCCAGAGGATAGAGGTTTCCCACACTGAAGAGCATCCTAGTTTATTCAGAGATTGTGAAAGCCAAATATTTAATAGTAAGAGTATTTCAAATTGTCTACTAAATGTTTGGAAATATGTTGATCACTTTCAGCCATGTCATCTCATTTTTAAAAGTAGATATTTCTTCTTCGTCGTTGTGAATACACCAGCCTAATGCTTATTTGGCACTTACGTGGGCCAGGAAGTTTTCTAAACCCTTCACAGATATTGGCATTTATATGCCTTAGACTGTCATTGGGTCAGCACTTTTATTGAGCCCATTATAGAGACAAGGAAACAGGCGTGGAGAAGCACCCGAGTCACAGAAGTCAGGCAACACGGAGGCTGCACTGAAATTCAGGAGCACAGACAGGGGCCTTCACTCCTCTGGCACATGGCTCCCACCCTTCTCAGTCCTCATAGTGCATCAGAACCATTTTGAGAGTGACTTAAAAACAACACTGCCACCTCTTTCCCTTGGAGGTTCTGATTTTTCTGACCTGGAATGAGGCCTGAAAATTGGTATGTTTATTGTTGTGTTACTTTAATATCCTTTTTATTACAAATTAAGGCACAAAGAAAGTACATTCCACAAATGTTCACCTGAATTATTGCACAGCACACAGCAGTGTCCCCACAGGAGTAGGGGCACCACAGTGCTTCAGGGCTCCATCATGGCCCCTTTCTGCTCAGCGTGACTTACCTACCACAAACACTATAGAGGGTGTTATTTTGTGTCTAGCTCTCTCCATTCATCACCATGTTTGTGAGCTACATCCACATTCTCATTGCTATATAGAGTTCCACTGCCTGGCCACACTGTCAATCATCATGGATGGACGTCTGGGTGGGTTTGGTGCAAGTCTTGGCATGTGCTTCTTGGTGCATGTATGTTCATGTTTTTTGTAGGGTTCATACCTAGCAGCAGAATTGTTGGGTGAAGAGTATGTTTATCCCCAAACACAGTCCAAAAACTAAGTGCTTTCCATTTGGTTGTAACAATTCCTACTCCTGTCCCTCTTGCATCTCATCGATCATTTCTATCACCAGCCATTTTAACTTTAGCCTTTCTGTGGGATGTCTGGAAGGACCTTGTTGTGGTTTTAATGCACATTTCCCTGATAGCTTGTGAGGTTGCTTTCTTTTCATTTGGTTAAAAGCCATTGGAGCCTCTTCCGTGAAGTGGGTGCTCCAGGCTTGATATCACTTTTCCATTAGGTCTCTTGCTTTTTTTCCTCACATATTCTGGATAGAAACTCCAGTTAGAAGGGTAAGAAATCATTCTGTGGCTTTTCTATTTCTCAATGTTTTTGTGATTAATGATTTCTTTTATAAACAAAGTTTTTTAATTTTAATGAAGTGAAATTGATAAACTACAAGTTATTTTCTTTATGAGAAAATCCTGAATATTTTATTATTTTTCCTTGACTTCTCATTATTTTATCTTTAATACAGAGATACAGCATTAACCTGGAAGTGATTTTTGTATATATGAGGTCAAAGTCACAATTCTTCCCCTGGCCACACACACCTCCAAATGATACCAATTTTTCCCAGGAACATTTTCGGAAAAATCTGATTTTTCAGCATATACTGTGATATTTGTTTATGTTTCCCAGCAGATTCCAAATTATTGAATAGAATCATCACCACAGCACTTGATTAAAATAATGGTTCATGTAAAACATTTGGGGGAATATATAACCTCTCAAGGAAGAACATGAAGCCCACTTTGACTCTAATATCCAGAAGTAACCATATTATTTTTTTTCATGAAGGGAGGCACCTTGCCTGTCTTATTTGGCAATGCCTGGAACCAGGCCTGGTAGGTAGTAGGTGTGTAATCAATATTTTTTAAAAGAAAGACTGAATAAATTGAATTAAAACTTTATTTATCTTCATCCATATTTTTTCCTTTTGTGTATTTATATACATTTCAGTTGTGCTACATATGCTGTTAGCAATATGATTTATTCATTTAAGCATAACTCTTCCCTGGCTTGCAATATTATTAATTTACTTCTCTAATTGAAGATTTTTAATGTTTATCAGGTGAATCCATCATACATAAGTAGTTTTAATCAGAATCCAGTTGTTGAACTTGTAGATTCAGCAGCTTTTTAAACAATCATTTATTTATTCATTCATTCATTCATTCATTCATTCATTCATTCATGTGTTTATTTATGTATTTTCTCAGTGCCGGGGATCAAACCCAGGGCCTGGGACACTCTTGGTAGGCAAATGCGTCACCATGGAGCTACATCCTCAGCCTCTTTACACTTTTTACTACGGTGTATAATATCCTTGTCCTGAAGTCTTCCTGTGGTCTGAAGTTTATTACTTCAGAATATGTTTCCAGAAGTAGAGTCAGTAGATCAAGGCATGCATATGTAAGTATTTCAAACTTATTACCACGTTGCTTTTCAAAAATTTCGAATCAGTTTTGATTTTTCCAAGTGAACAATGACAGTGCCACTTTCCAAGAATTTTTGTGCCATAATTTTTAAAAATCTGGGCTAATTTGATAGATAAAAAGTCATGTTATATTTTATTTTACCTTCCAATTTTATTTCAAATGAATTTGAAAATGTTACTTAAATAAATTTTTTCCTTTATAATTGCTAAGATCTTTTAGAGGTCTTCATGTAGTATAATTTCTGTTCATTACTTTCAGATACATTGTAAGTCCATTTTCCAAATTGTCCTTCTACAGTCATTTTTCTCTTCTTTAACAGTTTCATATGTTTGTGTGCAAAATCTGCTCTGTTGGTCTTCTTTTGTGGTTTGATCTTGGAGTTTCTGCCTTTCCTCCCTTGGAAGGGAACTAGCTCCAGGTTTGCACCAAGAGAGCAGGGTTTCAATTCACACCTTATTGAGTGCCTCCTGGTGTTTTGTCATCTGTCGTGGTTGCTACCTTGTTTAGTGTGATGCTTCCTGTGTGTTCGTCTTGCTATAGCTCCTTGCTGTGGGCCCACTCCCACACCTCTTCTGCTTTAAGGTGGACCCAGGGCTGAGGTGATGTTTTATGGGATGCGATGCTGTTCAACGGCTCTGCAAGTCCTTCAGAAATGGTGCTGTCCAGCGTCCTGAAGGGGGAAAACAGGTTCCCATGCTTGTGACGTGTCTATTCCTGTCAACTCTCAGGGCTGCCTGGTCCAGTGGCGGGTGCAATGCACTCACCTTGTTTTGAGTGACAGCTCAGGTGATGTCTGTGTTGAGGTCACTGGGTTCTCTTTGCTGGCAGTTTGGTGTTCCAGAAAGCAAGCTCTGAGATGGTCCTAGCATGCAGCAGTCTGTCAGGGAATGCTCCCAAAAAAGGAAACTATGGAAGGGAAAGGAGGGAAGTGGCAAGGAGCAGAGGGAGAAGCTGAGCCACAGTGCAGTCCCTGCCAAGTCCTCAGCCAACTCCCCCATGGTGACCGAAGCTGGTGTGATCCCAGTCAGGACAGGGCCTGTGTTCCCCTGTGCTGGTCAGCCACTGACTGAGGACCCTCTCTGGACAGAGTCCTCCTTGGCCCAGCCCATGCTCCGGGACTGTTCCTGGGGAGTTCTGGCAGCACTCAGCACCTGGGCAGCAGACCCTTTGTTTCTGAAGGGGCATCAGGTTGGCAGCACAGTATCCACCACCTGCCACCATGTCCTGGCCACTGGGCAAAGCATTGCGCAAGAATAATCCCACTTGGCTCTCATGACGTCCTGAGAAATGGGTCCTGTACTGTCGAGTTCCCTGTTTCAAGATGGGGAAGTGAGGAGCAAGAGATTAACGAACTTGTGCCCAGGCAGCAAGCCACAGAGCTGGCCCTGGACCCAGGCACTCTGACTTCAACATGCTGCTTCCATTGATCGGAAAGCATAGACTTGCTCTCCATCTTCCTGGTATTTGCTTTTAAGTACTAAAGAAAAAAAAAAGAACCTGACGCTGTATTTCTCCAATGACTATGTGGTTTTGTCTGCATGCTGCAGTTACAGGTGAACCACCAGCCGACAGGTATAGAGCTCTTGGGTTGTGACATCTCCCTGCTGAGCTCCGGAGAGGATGTCCTGCCCCCTCTGTTTCAGGGCACTGTACTGAGAAGTCTCCTGGTCGCCGACTCTTACCTTCCCCTGCACCTGACCTTCTGCTTCGCACTTGCTTGCAGGAGTCTTGCTCTGTCCTGGAACTTCAACACAGCCGTCACTTTCCTGCAGGAAGATCTCTGTCTGCTCTCCTCTTGGGGAGATCATTTCTTCATCCTCTCAGTTATTCATCTTTTGAAATGAGTTGGTTCTCTGTCCCTATTGGACACAGTGCTAGGAGATTGGTACACAGGGAGAAGTCACCACCAGCAGCTCCTAGGGACAAGAGACAGACAAGAACCCAGAGGCGTGGGGTAGGTGTGCTGGGCAAGCAGATCCAGCAAAGCCTCAGTCAGGGAGCAGGTCTTTGGGAAGAGAAGCTCCTTCTGGAAGGTGAGCTCTTATCTGGGGCTGAAGGAAGTGTAGGAGTTGGTCAGGTAACAAACTTAAGTTCTGCACTGACTCCGGTCTCCTCAGACCCCACGAAGTGCATTGCAGTTAATCATACCCAAGACTTAACTCAGAAACTCAAGATGCTATTCCCCAGTTCACTCATCCAACCCTTAGATTTCAGAGAAGAAACCAAATTCCAGAGAGGTTACTTGGCTTGCCCAAAGTCACACAGCCAGGAAGAGATGGAGGCATAGTTTCGTTCCCTGCCTGGTGGTGCTCAGAGGCCGCCTTGACCCATGCTGGGAAATAGGAAAGAGTCACTGGACTCCTCCTCCAGTGGGGGGCCCTTCCTCCCTTACCCTCCCTGGGCCTCCACGGGGGTCCTGCGTAGCCACTGTGCCAGGCACTGCTTTGGGTGGTGTGGACCACAGATGAACACAGTGGAGTCCCTGTCCCTGGACTGGCATAGATCTAGGGTGGTGTTATGTGACACAGGGACTCAGCTTGTGGAATGTAGGATCGTGGGGGTGCTGTGCTGTCTCAGCACCAAGTCCAGGGGCCAGACCATGAGAACGCCCCTTCTCCTTGCAGCCCGAGGCCCCTACTCTGCTGTCCACCCAACCCCCTGCCCCGGCTTCCACAGGCCACTGGTGTGTCCACCTCGCTCCCCACCCTGGCCCCATCACTATGACGAGTCTGTATCTGTGAAGGAAAGTCGCTGGAGAGTCATTTCTTATTAGAAAACGCATGTGCTTTGCCAGCTCCCATCCTGCGGCCCCTTCCCCTCGCCCCGCATCCTCACCGGGCAGGTGCACACCGTCTCCCAAGCAGAGTGGCCAGATTCATGAGGAAAGAAGCATGGAGTGGCTGAAGGGTTCAGTGTTTCTTTTTTCTATTTTGAATGCGAGTGTTAGGAAGAATGCTTCTCCTGATGCTGCCGGAAGCTGGGAGCCAGGCCTGACCTGTAAACACGGCCTCGAGGCCTCCTCCAGCAGCCTCCATGACAGGGACTTGCCTCGTTCCACTCCAGGAGGAAAATGGGAGTGCTGAGGTCCAGAGAGGGTCAGACTTCCCACGTGGACAGAGCTGAGAAGCGACAGAGCCAGCTTAGCTGGTGCTGACCCCTCCGGTTCCTTGGCCCTGGCTCTTCCCTAGTAGCAGCTTAGCTGCCCTGCTATCCTCCTCTTGTCCCCGTCCCAATGCATGACCCTCCTCTTGTCCCTGTCCCAACGCACGAGCAGCTCGGAGTCGAAGTCCGCCCCGGTTTGACTCTCTCAAGGCTAAAGGTGCGTCCTCGCGCTGGGCCTTGCGTCCTGTCTTCCTTCCTCCTTCAGGAAGCCCGACCCTCATAATGAGCTGGTTCGAAACCTGTGCTGATTTGTAGCGTGCAAGTTAGATTTCACTACAGCTGTTACTGAAGAGAAACACCTCAGGTTTCCAACCCTGCAGGGCAGGCTGCTCCTGCCCTCCCTGCCCCAGGAGGGGGTCCTGCCCTGCTGTTTAGTGATGGGACACACTCTCTGCCTGGCTGAGGCCATGGACAGAGGCAGGTGGGGAGGGACCCAGGGACCCCCGATCCTGACTGTGGGCTTCTACCTTGTGGGGAGAGGGCATTTGCCGCCAACCCTGCAGGGTCCACCCACATGTCCAGGCAGTTATGTCCCTGGTTCTGGCTCGTGGCTCAGCCTGACCTCATCTCAAGCCTTCCTTATCCTCCAGCTGCACACAAGGGGCTAAGCCAAGGAGAGGGAAGGTCTCCCCTGGGTGTTTGAGGTGCTGGCTTCGCAGCTGCAGTTTGGGCTCAGGGACATGATGGCGTTTTGCTCCTCTGTGCCCAGCCCTGGAGCGTCAGCACCCAAAGCCAACGTGTGTTCTGCTTGCTGAGTATCCTAAGTACCTAGCACAGTGCCTGGTGCATAATAGGTGCTCAGTAAGTACTTGTTGAATGAAGGAGTTCTAACTGTAGGCAGGAGGTTGCATCATAGGGTGTTAATGTTTAAATAAAAATTGGAGAGACTCTGAGAAATAATGACTGTTTAGAGGAGAATAAATGGGGAGTGTTGCAATGCAAAATACACCCGCTGTGGAAATGAGAGCTCCTGGGCAAGGCAAGGAGGTGCAAAGGTTAAAGATCAGTTGAGGAGAATCACATATGTCATTCCAAAACAAAGATCCTCCGCTGCAAGGATTGCTAACAAGGGAGTTCAGGATCAATACCAAGGGTGGCATCCTGCAAGGTTGGAAGGCAGGGACTGGAAAGATGCCCTGCAGAAGTGGTGTGTGTGTGTGTGTGTGTGTGTGTGTGTGTGAGCGCACGTGTGAGTGATCTCTGCAGAGTTGTGGCTCTGGCACAGTCTTCTGTCACGTTCTTGTCATCGGGCACGTGTGCATGAGGCCTGTCCCTCATAAGCTTCTGGCTGTATTTATTTCATTTCATATTTGTGTTAGGACTTGATTCCATTGATTCTGACATCTTCCACCCAGAGATTTTTCCATCTACAGGCAATTCCTCCCCTCTTCCAAGATAACATTCCTACTCTCTCTCAACATTTTGGGCTCTAGAGCCCTAACACCCCTGTCGGTCATGACCCCAGTTGTGAGCAGCATGTTTTTGGGTCTGGCTGTCACTTCTCAGTGGAAACCTGTGCCGTTAATGTATCTGGAACCACAAGGCCCCGTGGGTGAGTGTGTGGAAGTGTCAGGCGCAGGTATCAGTGACTGGTGCGTCTCAGCTGGAGTTTCCATGAATGCGGATTTGGGCCAGTGCTGGTGACTGTCTGACACAGGGAGTGAATGTTGGTGTCAGACGCAGCCAATCTAGGCTTGAATCTTGGCACTGCCCCTGCTCAGCTGTGCAGACTGGAACAAGTGACTCACCCTGTCTGGGGCTCGGGCTCTGCATCTGTAAAGTGAGGAATGAGAGACTGAAGTCGTAAGGATCTGGGTGGATTCGACATGTGCGTATGGCACCCACGGCCCAGGTGGCACTGGTGACTACCTTCAGGTTCCTCGGCTTCTGGCAGCTCTGACGCTCTGTCTTCCATTTCTCCATCCTTCTTTCCACCTGTCCAGATGCTCGGTGCTCTTCCTGCTCCAAGTCCTTCACTTCCACGCTCCTTCTGCACAGCGGAGGCATTTGCCATGCTTTGGTGGTGGGTTGTGATGATCTGACTTTCTGAGCCTGATCTGTCCCATCTCTAGCTGCACAGTGCCTGTCCCATGCAGGCTGGGGACCCATGAGCTGAGGAGTCCCCTGGGAGCATCCCTCTCTGTCAGCTGCAGTCACTCCCCAGGAAACAGACCATTGTCCTAGGTCTGCAGGATGAGGCTCCTGTAGCCTTGGGTGTATGTGGAGGCAGCGTGGGGACAGGCAAGATCCAGGGAGTGTGCAGGCCTTTGTCTGGTGTCCCCAGGTCCAGGAGGGCAGCATGGGGAGCAGATAAGGAGGCCTCTTAGTCTCCAGGTCTGTGTGTAAGAGGACTGGCATCTCTCTTCCAGCCTCTGACACTCAGCTTGAGCCACCAAAGCTGGGAAATCACTTCCTGTCTAAAGATGACAGTTTCTATGCCATAAGGATGGAGAATCTCTCCTTGTTCTCACGTGCAAGAGGTGAGGTGGGAGGGGACACCATCTCTGGAGCCCACGAGAGCATTCACTTGGGGCTCACTGGCCTGGGTTCAGACCCCTCTCCCATGCCCAGAGAGCTGGTGCCCACAGTTCCTTTCACTTCTCTACCCTCCAATGCTCCTCAGCCAAAGTGGGAATCCAGAGTCTCCAAAGGAATTCCCAAACAAGAATGAGGGAATGACTTAATTTTTCTCATGCCAAACCCAATGCTTGCCACACAGTAGGTATTCAATGAATCCCATTTCTGCTCCTTTTTCTCCTTTCATTGGGTAAAACATATGACTAAACATCCATATATCGTCTTAATTACTATTATCATCAGCAGTAATAATGCAGCTCCAGATTTGTTGGCCTTTGTGTAATCATAGGTAGGCTAAGCCAAAAAATAATTCTTTTTTTTTTAAGATGCCAAGATTCCCTTAGGAGATCCTAGAAAGGAAATCAGAGGAATGTAATGTAGCCCAGCAGTAACAACTAGCAAATACTTAATTTGGTGTGATATGTTCCATGTCTTTGTCTCTTGAACAATTAGCTGGATGAATAAATAGCTGTCCTGCCCTCAGAAAGGGAACATAATATGCAATTAAAATTAAGGACGTTCTATTGAGGGGACCTGTTACATGAAATTACAGGAGGAAGCAATTGGAGAATAGTATTGTTTCACATGTTTAGGAATCAGGGTAATTAGGAGATGCCAAACCTGGAGAGCCCGCTTGGAGGGCATGGAGGGAGGAGGGAGAAAGAGCTCACCTTGCTGGATGTGGGCCAATGGTGAAGAGTGGTCCTTTCACACACAGCCAATGGGGAGCTTGGTGCTCTTTCCTCCTGAGGGCTGTCCCTGTGGAGAAGAAGCGCATTTGAGTGGCCCCTGTCACATTCTGGTCCCTGCATTTGTTCCTTCCAAGATTTGGTTTCTTTCTCATCTGAAAAATAAAATTGAACTAATCATTTTGACCACATAGATTTGTTGTGAGAATTAGAAATGAAATGATCCATGTAATGTTTTTCTTAAAATACAGCCAGTCTCCCGTGTCCGTGGGTTCTGCATGCACAGGTTCAACAACTGCAGATAGAAAATAATTGAAAACAAAATCCATCTCTGCTGAATAGATATAGACTTTTTCTTGGAATTATTCCCTGAACAATATAGTATAATAACTATTTACATAGCATTTACATTGCATTAGGTATTAAAAGTAAACTAGAAATGATTTAAAGTATACAGGAGGATGTGCGTTGTATGTCTTATATGAAAATATAACACCATTTATGTGAGGGACTGGAACATTCAATGATTTTGGTCTTTGTGGGAGTCGTAGAATGAATCCTCCGTAGATATGGAGGGATGAGCATACTTGGAAGTGCTAAGTCCTTTGTAGATGTTAATTATTATTATTATTCTGTTCATCGATGTGTAGAGACACCCACCCGCAACAGTGAAGGTGAAAAGCATGTACAAGTTTACAGACAGGAACTGCATCAATAGGAAGGTTTGGACTGCAAATAACAGACAGCCCAACTCAAGGGGACCTGCATACCAGGACTCTTGTTACTGCATAGAACAAGACATCATGGCATGGCTAGGTCAGCTGTGCAGCGATTTCCTGGCTCCTGTTGGTTATTCAGTGATTCTCTTGAAGTCAACCGTGAGTTGCTCTGATGGTTGAAATGTCTGCTCCCCTTCCCAATATCATATCCGTGTGCAGTTACATTTAGAAACAGGAAAAAGAGTCTGCTTCTTCCCTCAGATCTCCTTTGCTAACCTAGAACATCTTTACCCACCCTCATTGCACTCCTTTGTGTCTTATTGCCCAAAATTGACCACATGCCAGCCCACCCACCACAAGCCAGCGGTCAGCAAGAAGAAGGGAATGACTAACTCCCCTTACCTGGGTCAAGAGTCACTTTTTGGGAATAGGAGGGATCTCCTTTGAAGCACATGGACCTCCCATCCTGCGAACAAACCAAAGCAGTCTGTTGGCAAAGCAGCAGGAGGGGAGTGGCTTGGGGGTCAGCAGGTGACAACATCTCTATTAGTACTTGATGTCATATATTAGAGACAAACTGAAGACCGTGTCCCTGGGAAGAATGACACCAATAGGTAATTACACAGCAGTGCAATTATTATCCTAAGATTGAAGTATAACTTATATTTACTTTCTACACACTATTTTTAGTATTATCTGACTTTTGAAAAATATGTTCATATCACTGGTATAACCACATTCTCCCATTTTTTGACAAAAAGTGTCACTTCAAAATAAAATGATTTGTCATGGTAGAGCCTTCTTCCCAGACTGTCTAATGCATTCTGTTTCCTAGGATGGACCATACTTACAGGATGGCATTTGGATGTTTTGGACCAGAGTCTAGCACTACCAACATTTACTGAGTTCCAAGTGCTTTTGACTGAGTGATTTACTTACTCTCAACACTGTCCTCTCAAAAACGCCTTGTTGCTGGGTGCAGTTGTGCATGCCTGTAATCCTAGTCACTCAAGAGGCTGAGGCAGGAGGATTGCAAGTACAAAGCCAGCCTTAGCAATGTAGCAAGATTCTAAGCAACTTAGCAAGACTGTCTTAAAGTAAAAAAAAAAAAAAAAAATTTAAAAGGGCTGGAGATGTGGCTCAGTGGTTAAGCACCTCTGGGCTCAATTCCTGGTACAGAAAAATAAAAGACCTTGTTATCCCCATTTTAAAAATGAGGGAACTGAGTCAAGGGATTTAATATACAGGCCCAATATTTGTCTGGCTCCAAGGTCCACCATATATGATCATTGAACTAATATTTATCAAGTATTTACTATTTGCCTGTCCCTCGGCTGACCTCTAGATTAGAATCTAGATTAGATTCTAATGATTAGAATCGTGAACTGAACAGACAAAATCTCAGTCCCCATAGATCCCGTCATCTCCGTCAGTGGTAGAATCAAGCCAACAGTGTGGGTGGTAAGGTACAGGCTATTCCCATAAAGAGACAAGTTCCGAGATGGGGTGCACGCTCCTGCTCCTTCCTTATCTCACACTTTCTTTGGTTTCTTCGGCTATTTCTCCTTCATTCCTGGTAGCAGTTAGAGCTCTCCAGGGAGACAAGAGTCCCAAGTATATAGAGAGATGTAGAAAGATAGATATGAGGCAGTATCGGTGTGTGTGATGATGGGGGCCACCATGTCCTCCTAACTGCAGTCTTGGCACCAGAGACCCTGGAAGACCAATGACATGATTAGAGTGCAAGCGTGATGGCCTGAGGACAGGGAGCACTGACGTCCAAGGGCAGGGATGATGAGTGTCCCAGCTTAGGAGAAAGAGCAAACTTGCCCTTCCTCTAGGTTTGCTCTGTTCAGGCCCTCAGTGGACTGCATGATGCTCACCTGCACTGATGAGGGCAATCACCTTTCCTGAGTCAAATGCCCTTTAAAACACCTTCACAGACATATCCAGAAATAATATTTTACCAACTATCTAGGTACCTTTCTTCAATGACTTTTTCACTGCTATGACTAAAGGACCTATCCAGAACAATTACAGAGAAAGAGGTTATTGTAGGGCTCATGATTGCCAAGGTCTTAGTCCGTAGAAGGTCAGCTCCATTCCTCAGGGCTCAGCTAAATGTCATGGTGGGAGAGGGTGGTGGAGGGAAGCAGCTTACATCACAATGAACAGGAAGCAGAGAGAGACTCCACTCACCAGATACAAATATATACACCCCAAAGCCACACCCAATTCCCACCTCCTCCAGCCACATCCTACCTGCCTCCAGTTACCACTCAGTTAACCCCTATCAGGGGATTAATTCACTGATTGGGTTAAGACTCTCACAACCCCATCATTTCTCCTCTGAACTTTCTTGCATTGTCTCACCCATGAGCTTTTGGGGGAACCTCATATCCAAGCCATAGCAGTGCCCTCAATCAAGTCAAGTTGGCACATAGAATTCACCATCACGGTCCCTGTTCCTGTCTCCCCCCTCCTCCCTCATTTTAGGTAGCTTCGTCTTCTTCATTCTCTCCCTTTGCTTGTTCCTTCCGTCCGTGAGTACAGGCCTGGGGCTCAGCTATTTGGGTTTTTGTTTAAGACTATGTCCTCTGCCTCTCTGGGCTGCAAACTCCTCTCCAGCAAAACACGGAGACAAACCCTTCTGGGATTTCCAGATGGGAAGTGGGGGAATGGAAGCAGCTGGTCAGATGGCAAGAGATGTGCACGTGGAATTTACCATTTGCAAGTTTCAAAAGCAGAGGGTTTGGGACCACCTGTTTCTGTGTCTGGACAGTCACATGCACAAAAGCGATGTGTTTTCCAGATCAAGAGACTTGATGCGGGGGCATCTTCTCTCTTGGCTCTCAGCATGTAGGCTTCCTTCCTGCAATTCGTCTATTCCTTTCTCATTGTCAAAAACCTCTCCCAGTTAATAAGACCACTGAGCATCTTAGCCAGGCTGGGTGAGTGATTGGAGGAGCAGTGTGAGGGGTATAGGGAAGCAGGTGATTAAATGCACAATAGTGGATTGCCAGGCTCATATTGGTAATAGGGTAATTATACTCATTGTAATGTAAAACACTGCTGAATCTAAGAGAGGCCATTCATTTAACTACAACTTTTCAAGAAGAGAAAGATCAGAAGCATAAAATGTACATGTCAACTTAAGACAGTCATTATATGTAAGAAATATAATGTGGGGGAAAGAAGTGTGTCTTTTATAATCAAAGAATTAGGGTGATTTCTGTGGGGATGAGAATTTGGACGAAAGAAGTAGAGAAAATAAATTTAGCATGCTAGGTAAGTTCAAAGAGGTCTCAACATGGGTGTTGCATGAGGATCTGGCACAAGATGGCCCTGGGCTCCTGGTAAGTCCCAGAGTTGAGTAGGACAACCCCTGCCTTCAAGAGGCCCAGTCAGTGCAGAAGACTGATTCCTAGCCTGGATAATTGACTGCACGTGGTGACAGCTAGGAGGGTCTGTTCAGAGGGAGCCTTGCAGGGCTGGGGAGGGATCAGGGTCAGCAGTGGTGACCCTCTGGTGGCTCTGCAGACCGGGAAATGTGTGGACCAGGGCATGAGGCTGAGGTGACCTTGCTGGGAGGGACTCACACAGGCAGGGACCCACGTGGGAGAGTGGCTGCCCATTCCCACAGGGAGGGGTCACCTGGCATGAGCTGTTGGGACAGACTGAACACAGAGGCAGAGAAGAGGCCCAGCTGCTCGTGTGCACCCTGACCTTCAGGAGATTTCCAAAAGTCTAAAACAGTGTCATTCTCCTTGGTCGTGATTATTTATTTTGGAAAGTATAGCTTTTAAAAAATAAAAGATCTCTTACTTATGCTAACACAGTGTGAGTTTATCATGGTTATTTTTAAATAAACTGAGATATGCTTAAAATATAGCCGTGTTTGTTTCTCACACAGCACGTGGTGCTGGACATGGTTCACGGGACCTGACGCTCGTGGAGGGTGCCCGTGTTTAAGATGAGGGATCCCGAGAGCTCGGACTTCGAGAACCACCCAAGGGAAGCCCTGTTTTCTGGGAGGCACCTGTGTGAGCAGGTGTCAGCAGGGGCAGGATTGTCATGGACCCCGTGGTCCCTGAGTGGAAGGGCACAGAAGGGAGCGCAGGAGGATAGTGGGCTCAGGACCCGCCAAGGTGAACATCCCTTCCACAGTTTCTGCACTCTGTTCTAGAAGTTACCGGTTGCAGTTTCCAAGGGTCCCTGGTGCTGGTTCTCACCTTATGTGCTTGATCTTTCTTGTCTTCACAACTCCATGATGAGAAAAGAACTGGTAGGTTTCACAGATGAGCTCAGAGAGAGCATATGGCTTCCCAAAGGACACAGAGCAAGTCAGGACAGGTAAGGAGTCCAGCTCAGGTCTATGTGAGTCCTGAGCCTGTGATGTCCTTTCCCAGGACAAATTGGGCCCCTGCATGAGCACAGGTTTGGTGTTTGAGGTCCGGTCCATAAGAGTACCCAGGGTTTAGGCTCTTGCCCCTTCTGCCCTGCAGGGTGGCCTCTGGTGGTGATGGAGCAGGCACTGACCACAGTAGGTAGTAGGCTGGGAAGTGGATGCTCACGACGGGAAGGGGGTCTGCTCACCTGGTGAGCGCCTTCAGCTGAGGTGGTGCTGTGGCTTATGGGGGCTCTGGGAGAAAGTATGGCCATGGATGAACTCATCTCTGGAGGAGCCTCCAGGGAGGGGATGCAGGAGTCCTGGCGAGGTGCTCATTCCCTACAGTCCTTGGCAGAGCTTCCTGGTGCTGTGTGTCAGGCATCAAGCTTGGTCCAGCAGAGACACCAAAGAGTGGGGAGAGGAGAGCAAATAACCTGGACCATCTCGAAATGTGGGCAGCAAGCTGAGGCAGAATCTGCACTGGGTTCTGGGGACTCGGTACTTCCCTGTCATTCTGACACTTGCTCGAGGTGAGACCTTGGGCATGCGACTTGATCTTTCTGTTCCCCGATGTCCTCTGAGTAAAATGGAGATGACCTACAACCACTCACCAAGCAGGGCCGACATGGGAATGAAACAAAGGAATACTTGCCAAGCACTTAGCTCTTGGCCTGGCAGAGG
This sequence comes from Glaucomys volans, assembly GCA_020662805.1. NCBI lineage: Eukaryota > Metazoa > Chordata > Mammalia > Rodentia > Sciuridae > Glaucomys > Glaucomys volans. Next base: position 192,078 of record JAJEJO010000174.1, on the reverse strand, counting down.
GAAAGCACCTGAACTGTGTCACTCCTGGGATTTCGTTTTAGGATGCAGCACATTACTATGTTTGAAGGTGAACCCCAAAGTCCACGTGTTGGAAACTTAACCCCAGTGCACCTGTGCTGGGACATGGGCCTAATGAGAGTGAGTCCCGAGGGTGCCCTCATGAGTCCATTAATGTCATTATCACAGGAGTGGAGAGCTATGCTGGAAGTGGGTAGTACTATGGCAGTGAGTTTGGTAAGAGCCAGTTTGGCCCCCCACTTGCTCTCTTGAGCACTCTTATGGGGGCCCTTCTGCCTTCTGCCATGGGATGACACAGCAAAAAGGCCTGCACCAGGGGCCACACCTTGACATTGGCCTTCCCAGCCTCCAGGACGGTGGCAAATGCATTTCTTTTCTTTATAAATTTCCCTATTGGTGGTATTGTGCTATAGTAGCGCGACATAGACTAAGACACACGTGAAGATGAGCCTGTCCTGTTAGTACGTGGCAGCGTCCCAGGGCTCATCTTTCATGTTATTTTCACAAAAGGCCCATGTATTAAGTATTTCATTATTTACTCCCTGATGTTAATAAGTAAAGGAGGCTTCAGGGGTTAAGTGACTCGCCCCAGGTGTAAGTCTGCAGCCACCTGTCTGGCTCCCCTCTTCAATCTGTTCGAGCTGCAGGTAGCTGGCTTGTCGATGTCCACTTGTGATGTTGGAGGCCCTGGCTGTTGGCCTGACTTGAGCTCGTCTGTTACCTGCATCCAGGGAGTCTCCCTGGGCCTGCCTGGGCACTGGGCCCACTGTGAAATGGACACTTGCTGAACTTGTTTTGGGGAGTGAGAAAGGTGTGCACCTCAAAGGGAGGTTTGCGACCCTGACCGGAGACCACAGCCACGGCGACTGAGGGGCTTGGTCCGTGATCATGTTGCCCTCTGTCCTGCATTCCCTCTTGCCCACTGCGCCTTGCTCACCGCAGCTGACCTGCACAGGGGCTCCTTCCCGGGAGCCAGGCTCGGCAGTGGACATGCATTTCTGCCTCCAAGACCCCAACTAGCCATGAGCTCTGTTCCAAATGCTTTTATGTCTTCACTCTCTCCAATTTCAGAGGGCCCTGGGGACTAGTACCGGCAGAACACATGTTTACAGATGAGGAGCTGAAGGTTTGGAAAGGTGGAGGAAACCGCCCGAAGCCAGTTAGCTAGTGAGTCTCAGGGGTGAGGTGTGCGGAGACAGGGCGACCCAGAGCTCACTGTGCAGCTGCGGTCTTAGAGAAGTCCCCTGGCTTCCCAGGTGGGTAGGCAAAAAAGGAAGGTTGCATTTTAGGATGGAACCTCCAAGAAATGGAATGAGGATGTTGGTGGCCCAGAGGAGGCCATTCAAAGGCTAGAGATGTCCCCACTGTTGCAGGTAGGGCTGCATGAACGCGGAGTCTGCACCAGGGTCCTGGGGGCTCGGGATGAGTGAGCAGCAGTGGAAGGCTGGGACGAAGCGTCCTGGAGGACTGCTCTGTCTCCAGGGCTTGGTGGGCTTTGTACTGACCATGTGCAAAGCAGTGTCTTAAATTCCTACAAATCCCTCTGGAGGAGCTCTCAAGACGGGACCCCAGGACAGCGCTGAAGGAGCGGTGTGCCAAAGGGCACGGCAGCGTCATGTTTCCCACGCACGGAGGGGAGCTGGAAGGATCAGGAGCCTCCTCTGCTGATATTTGCTCTGGAATTACTGGCTCACATCTCAGCTTCCTCTTGGGAGAATCCAGCCTGTGCTTCCTGAGTCTTAAAGGAACAGGACTTCTTTTCTTTAGAATAGGGATCCTTGTGAGGCTCCAAGGCATATGGCACCTCTGGGAATGCTTCCTCCTGCTTTTAGCAGAGTAGGCTCTCACAGGGCCTGCTGTTGGCAAATCCCACTCTCCCATGGGAACCAAAGACAGTTATCAGCTGGTCATCTCCACCTCATCCTTGATGAGGCTCAGACTCATGCACCTCCTCCAATAAGACACCTTCCAGATGACCCAGGCCAGTGTGGCTTCCCAGCTGTGTTCTGAGTCCCTTCCATGCCTGAATTCTTGCCTTCACCATATGCAGTTGAAGGCTTTGGATGCCATTTCTGCCTCCTGCTCCGGGCTTGCAGGTCCCTCAGACCCCAGACATTGTGTATTCAGCAGGCAGGAGGCAGACCTTGCAGGCCTTCTGCTTAGAGGGAGGGTTGGGTTTCAGAGAGACACCCAAATTTTAAGCACTTGCTCTTGGATACAGTAGATCACATTGCAACTCCACCAGCAGTGGCGGACTCCAAGGAGGACAGGAAAGGATGACTCCAAGAGAACCGACGTGGGCCAGGGTGTCCCAGGTGCCTAGGAAGGAGGGAGTTAGTCTCAGGACCTGCCCTCGGGACGGTCAGAGTGAGGATGAGGGAGGGTTAGAGGAGGTGAGGCTGTGGGAAGAATCCTGTGCACCAATGTTCCTGTCAGTGACACACATGGCTTCACATGATGAGGGGGTTGCAGCTGGCAAACAGGGGACACTGTGCAGGATTTGCAAACTGGGAAGGGCGGAGAGACCCAGAGCAGTGGCTGGAGGGCTGGGACTTGGGCACTCAGTTCCCTGCTTAGACAAGCACTAGCTCTGGGCCCATTCCTTTACCTCTCTCTGCCATGGTTTCCTGATCTGGAAGAAAGGAAAGGTGAGCCTGAGCTCCAGCTGGGTGGTGAGTAGGCGGGATTGGCAGGGGAGGCACTGTGTAGAGCATCTGGCATGCTCTTCCACATTAGGGAAGTGCTGCCTCTTGTTTATAGAAGAATTGTGATTTCCAGTAGAACCAGTGAGAAGGGCACTGCTGGCAGTGGGTCCTGCTTCCCAGCATCTGCCCAACATCAGTGGGTAGGTCCCAGAGTGACAGCTGTGGAATTGTACCCCTGGTTGCTCTGCAGCTGGATTTATCTGGAGCTCCTTGTTCTCCTCTTCCCAGTTGATTGGGGCCATTTGTGACCAGGAAGAAAACACTGGTCTCTAATGGCTCCAACAGAGAGGTGGCCAAAGGGAGCCAGCTGGTGGGTCACAGGCAGCTGTCCCCTCCCCCACTGCCTGATGATAGTCATGTGTCTGCGACAAGGTTCATCCATCCTTTCACCGGTCAATTTAGCAAGCATGCAGAAAGCACCTGCCATTGCTCCAACGTTGTCCTGGGCATAAAGGGGATCACAGACACAATGCCATTAGTTCATCTGCTCCTCACTCACCATTCATTCATGCATGGATGCAAGGGACATTTCTCCATGCACGTTCTGTGAGATCCATCGTTCCTGCCCTTCTGGGGCTTGAGAAACTGGGGGTCTGAGCCATTGGAGACCATGAGCAGGTAGAGGGGCACCCTGGTGAAGCTGAAGGAGGAGGCTGAAGGGCAGAGCCATCCTGGTGAGGTATCCGCTGTGGCATCAGCCAAGCCCTGAAAGATGAGTGGGATTAAAGCAAAAGAGAATAGGGGAGGGACATTGCCAGCAGAGGGGACAAGCAGCACAGGGAGGCCTGGTCAGTAAAGTGGAGATGAGGAGTGCACTGGGGACAGTGGAGACACTAATAATGACACTTACCACACCTTGTCATCCTCTGTGCCTTCCTAAATACCATGCAACACCATCCCAAGGAGCATAGCTCTATGTGTGTGGCATGTAGCCTTTGGGGAAGATATATTCTGGCTCCACCCTCATGTGCTGTGTGATCTTGGGCAAGTTACTGAGCCTTGCTGAGCCATGGTTCCTCATCTTTATAGGTACTATAATCATCAGTTTATATCAGTGTGGGCTCACGAACATTTATTTTTACTTTGGGCTAGAATGTGATATTACATGATAGATTTTGGGCCTTTGGGTGCTCATTCAGCTGGATCCAGTGTACCTTTGACATATGCCCACTGCTCTGTGTGTGTGTGTGTGTGTGTGTGCGCGCGCGCGCGCACGCACGCATGTGTGTTTCAGCACCTGCCTATGTCCTTGTGATGTTCCAGGCTTATCTTTATAAACCTGCCTTGGTCCTGGAATCAGCTATTGCTCTAAAGGATACTATTCCTTTCACTGGATGATGGTATTAGAAACCACAGTCCAGATAGTGGGTGTGCTTAGTGCTGTTGAGGGTTGTTGCTTCTTGAAAAATCTCCAGTGCAGAATTCCAGATAATTTAGGAAGAGACTCCCTCTCAGGGAAGCATAGCCTCGCTCCCCACCCATTAGGTGTGGGATGTGCATAGTGAATCGTATAGTGTGTTGAGAAGGAAGAGCCAGAGCACAGGTGGGCCACAGGGAGTCTGCTGAGCAGCACCTCAGTCAGGTGTTCAAGGTCGGCATCAGCAGTGCCAGCCACGTGAGCAGCGTCTTCCCTGATCTGACATGCTGGGAATGACACTCTCCCTCCCAAGCCCGTCTCCCTGTCTGATCATGAGGACAGAACACACAACCCCAAGTGAGAGGCTACCTGACCTATCCCCTGAACTGTAGAGGTCATCAAAACCAGGCACAGTCTGAGGAAGTGTCATGGTGTAGAGAAATCGAACAAATGTGACAACTGAAGATAATACAGATCCTGAAGGGGATACAGGGACCAAAAAGGACAATGGGAGAAAAACCAGTGAATTCTGGGTGAAGTAGGACTTTGCTTAATAAAGTACCAATATGAATTCACTGCTTGTGAACAAATGAACCCCAGCAATAGAAGATGTCCACAGCAGGGGAAACCAACTGTGGATACTTGAGAGCTTTTGCCTTATGAGTTTTCTGCAAATCTAAAACTATTCAAAACAAAAAAATAGTATAAAACTAGGTAATACTATTATTACCAGATAAAATTGCTGTGAAAAAAAATCGACATTACTTACCAAATACAGCATTGCGCAGAGCAAGTCCACATTTGCGTTGATTCTTCCTGACTCTGCTACCTAGTTCCTACGATCTCCTGTGAAAGGGGGCACCGTGGCTCACAGTACCCTTCCAAGTGGGGCTATCATCTCCCTTTTAAATGGTGCAGCATATGCCTTATGCACAGACAGGATTCAAGTGGCTGAATGTCAAAATAGGAACTGGTGAGTAAAATTTTTAATAAGCAACTGCTGTTCACCCAGCAATATGCTGTAAATCTCTGAAATTTCTGATTCTCAAAGATCCTGGAAGGGATAGAACTCCTGGGAGCAGTGTCATCTCCTACAGAGCACAGTGACACATGAGTATATTTTGTTCTGAGAAGAGATCTGGGAGAAAGGTATTAGCAGAAAGAACAAGATGACCCTGCAACACCAGGCCTACCAAAAGTACTTGTAAAACTCAGACAGTGCTATCGCCTCCAACTTATCTTACTAATGCTTCTTAGTTTCTGATTTTATCTTTGAACTTTTGCTGGCAGGCAGTGGAGTTTTAAGAAAAATCTGGAGAAAAGTGTTGTGCAGCTTGAAAAAAAGTCCATCTAGTAGCTTAATAAGCCATGTTGATTAGGACTAGTCTACTATTGTTCTTTGATGCTAGTGTGTAAGATCTTAAAAGCAGGGGCCATATATGTTTTCTAGGTTTTGCCAATAGACTTAATGTTGGACAAATGAGTGACTTGGTAAATGTGTGAATGACCTGATTTATTAGTGAGATGTCTTGGTCCAGCTCTTTATGCACCAGAGTGCTTCTCTGGAGAGAACAGAAGCTCTCATAATTATGGTGAAGAGGAAAATAATAATACCAATATAGGAAATCACTGTGGATGAACATGGAAGAGAAAACAATTGTCTGTAACTGTCTCTGAATAAGTATCAGGGTGAAGAAGGAGACAAAGGGTTCAGTCCTTATGTGATGGGGCTCCAGCCTCAGAGGTCTCTGCACAAGCTGATATTTGCTTCTTATATTTGTGCTTTCAAGGCAACACCTCCATCTTTTATCCCTCCAACCTCTTCTCCGAGGCTAATCCCTGCTCATCCTTTAAGATGTGCATCTCAGAGAGAAAAATAAGAAAAAATTCCAGATTCTTTTTTTTTTTGAGGTAATCATAATAGTGATGCCAAAACTCAATGAACATTGCTCCAAAATAGAAAGCTATAGTCTGGTTTTACTCATGAATGTAAGCCAGACATCCCAAAGAAAATATCAATAAACACTATGGCAGTGCATTACAAGAAAATTTAATGATCACATGGAATTTGTTCTAGGACATAACAGGACATCTGTAACATGTTTTTCATCTTAGTAAATTGGTCTACAGAGAACAAGCATATAATCATCTTGATAGATACTGAAATAGCATTCAGCAATATTTGACATCTATTTCTTTGTTTTTTTCCTAGTAAAATTAGCCTTGATATATATGTTTTTTACTTGGTAAAGTGTATTCACCTTGGTTAAAAATTTAGCATCACTTTTGCTAAAGTAACAATGGAGGCATTCATAGTATAGAGGGACGAAAAGACTGTTGACACTGTTATGTAACATTGTGTTAGAGATACTAGCCAATGTGATTATGCAAGAGAAAGGGAGGCATAAAAATTTGGAAAAAACAGAAAAATCATCACTATTTTCAGGTAACATTATTAATGCCCCAAATCTTGAATGGAGTAAAATACACTACTGAGAAATTCAATGAAAAGGCAAGGCCAAAAAGTATGCAGAAACCAATATACAAATTATAATGAAACAATAAACCTACTTACCTTAATAATATAAAGTGCACAAGAATAAACTTAACAAAACTCATGGAAGAGCTATATATAGAAAACTTTAAAATAATCTGAAGGTACACAGCAAAAGCCCTCAACAAATGGGAGGATCTGCCAGGCCCTTCAATTAAAAAGCCAAGACATCCAAATATGTCAATTTTGTGTATATTCATCCATAAGACTAACCTTAATATAAACACAGTGGTACTCCTTAGTAACCCTTTAAGCTGTGCAAGTAGATTCAAACATTGAATACTTGTTTTGTCCCAGATTCTGCTTTCATTCTTTACCATAATTCACTTATTTAGTCCCACAACAGATCATCAGGCACATAATACTTTTATCATCATGTCTGTTTTACAGCTGAAGATTCTGAGGCACATAGAGGTGGAGGAATTTAGCTAACATTGCTCATAGCCTCAAAATGACAGAGCCAGTCTATAAAACCAGGGATTTCACCTATAGAGACTTCTCCCCTTTGACCATGGTCTACATTGTGGAAGCAGTTAGTGTGCTAGGAAAAACATGCATAAGTACCCATGCTCACTGTCATTTCTTTCAGGCAAAGTGTAGGGGAAATGCCTGGGTTTATTGCAAGAATCAAATTACTTCACAATGTGATATCTAGCACAGCGTCTAGTGCAGAGTAGGTGCCCAACATGGGTGAGCTCCTCTACACTCCCTCCACAGAAACTGTGCTTGCCATTTTCCCACTAATTTGTTTGATGTGGTTTATTGTGCCATTACTGTAGCCAGTTCTCATGTTTGACTGCACATATAAAGTTTTATGATTAATGAATGGATAAGTGAAGAAATAGAATAAACAAACAGCAACAAAGAAAAATACAAAATAAAATGAGTATCAGAACTAATTTAAGTAGGCTTGATCACTTCCATAGTGTTGTTCTCTGTCACCAGATAAAGGTAGAGGGTAGAAGACAGCTACTTCCTCCCTCTATGATGTTGACCAAATTGCCATTTCCAGTTCTTTTTGTCTGTACAAGGTGAAAATAATAATAATGTTTACATCATAGCATTGTTAAGAGGATTAAATAATCTATATTTTAAAAGTGCTTGGGTAAGGGCTGGGGATATAGCTCAGTGGGTAGAGTGCCTGCCTCACAAGCACAAGGCCCTGGGTTCAATCCCCAGCACCGCAAAAAATAAAAAAATAAAAGTGCTTGGGTAATTTATCAACATTTGCTATTGTATGGTTAATAGGAGTAGTAGAAATATTAGTTATTGCCCTGAGCACATGCTGACTCTGGCCTACCATTCATCTATCCATCTATCTTCTATCCATCCATCCATCCAACCATCAACCCACCCATGCATTTATTCATCCTTTGATTCATCTACCCACCTATCCATCCATCCATCCATCCATTCATCCATCCATCCATCCATCTCCTGAGTCATTAAGTATAGAGTATCTATTCTGTTCCAGGAACTGCCCTAGATTCAGAATATGATGGTGAGCCAAACACACCTATATCTTCCCTTCTTTAATTTGAAGAAAAAAAGTAGCAATACTCACTCATCCTGGGTCCTCACCACTTTACTTCTTGGGACCTCCAAGATAATGAATAGGACTGGCTTCCCCTTAAGATGATAGGGAACTTTTTCATAAAGAGAAAGCGAATTTGATAGAGAAGATTTAGGCAATCCATTATAAGGACATAATGAGAAATTGCAGCCCAGAGCAATAATCTCTGTGTTATAAAGGTGTGCTGCAAACACTGGGATCCCACAATTGGGTTGGTCTCCCTCTCCTGCCCCAAATAATTTCTTCCTTAATCATTTCCAGCTCATCTGCTCTGGTGTTGCCCGTACAGTGCTAACCATGTCCCGTGTCATGATCCCTATTCTACCTGCCCTGAAATGTTTTAATTCAATTTTTGCATTATGTCTGACGTGATGAATTAGAGCTAGAGAATCATTGACTAAGTGTCAGGAAAGATGGATCGAGGAGTTGAAACTAATGGCATTTGGGGACAATATTTTTCCACAAATATCAGGGTCACAATGAAGAGGTAAATTTATGTTGCTGCCCGCTGAGAGCAGTACACAAACTTCAGTGATACACATGGACCTTTTTAAAGAAGAGTCACATCTGATTCTTGGAGGAATTCTTTGAGGGAGCCCCTTTTTAAATAGAGGGGCAACAGGGAATAAAGCAGTTGCCAAGCACCGAGTTGGCACTGGAAGCTTGAAGGGAAGGAAGAAAAAAAGGCAAGCCAGGGAGGTGGGACCTCGAAGATGCTGGACTCCTGGAATCCAGCCGTTCCTGACTGCCTGTGCCATGCAGAGCCCTTTGATGTCTTTGCCATTTGTCCACTAATGGCCTCAGACCCCCTGTTACTTTGAGAGGTTTGTCCCAGCACATCTTGCTGTTCTCCTGCAGGTTTGGTAGAAAGAACAGCCTCCTTCTGAACCTGTGCCCTGCTTTTGGCTGACTTGGTCCTGGGACTCCTTTAGGGTGTCAGGGGCACCTCTGTGCCATTGCCTAGACTCAGGTGACCCCCACCCTGTTTAGTCTCCAAAAGCCTGATTTGCACTGTGTCCTCAAAGGCATACCAAGGCCTCCCTGTGAGTCTCACTAAAGGGGTCAAAAGCCCCCAGCTGAGCACACCTGCTCTCCTGTCTGCCAGGGGGACTCCTCCCTGTCTCTGAAGTCCTCTGAAGACCTCCCCTGTCCCAGCCTGCAGGCCCTTCCCTCACTGGCTGGTTCTTCGTTTTCATGCTCTGGCCTCCCCCTGGCTAGCCCATGTCCCTGCAGCTCCAAGGCTCATATGTTATGCTTTCTGATGTTCTGGCATTTTGGTGGCTCTTCTCTTCCAAATGTGCCTTCTAAGACGTACTGGACATGAAGCTCAAGCACACCCCACCCCAGGGAGGGCACTGGAGCACTTGTCCCAGCATGTCACCATTTCCTTAGGCTTACCCTCTAATTTTCCCAGGTGACCTGGGCTCTCAAGTGCAAGTGTTTGGTTCTTCCTTTCTGCTTCTAATGGAACCGATTAGGTGATGCTCAGATGTTTGTAACTGATTTGGTGAAGTGGGGTTTTGGCAGGTCCTTAAGGTGTGGTTTGCATTTGGATAAGTGGCAAGAGTAAAAAGTTTCCCTTTGGTAATAAAAACATGTCCTTCTGAGAAAATAATCAGCACTGTTTGGAATCCTCTGGTAGACCTGAACTAAGTAAGATGTAGAAAAGTCTTGGAGGGTTTACGAGTACATTTTGCCTTTTAAAAAATTATGCTATTATTTTCCTTTGTGAAATTCTATAAAATATGTGATAAAAATGACTGATAATCCCCCAAGCTACCCACAAAATAGAAAACAGTATCAACATTTTAGAGGGTTTCCTGCATGTTTATTCGTGGTTCAAGCTTTTCATCATATAATTCAAAACATCATTTTGTGTGCATAAAACATCAGTATTTTGCAGGGCTGTTATTTAATATTTGCAACGTAACTGGCTTGAGTGAGGTTAATGATGCATGGTGCTTCCTTCCCTGGTTCCAGTGTAAGGAGGCTACTGTTTCCTACTATTATGTTATTACAAATATTTCTGGAAGATTCTGCTAGTTCTGTGTTCCCACCTTGGCTTAACACATATGATTGGCAATTGAATGGTCCAAAGACAGTTTATTTGGGTACATTTTCCAAAATATAAATTACCAGCATGCTCAGGGAGATTTCCCACAAGCAGACTCCTCAGGTTCTGAGAAGCCAGTCACTATTCTGAGAAGCACAACAGGGAGGAGCTGCAAGTCCTCACCCCAAGAGATTCAAAGGACAAAAGGTATCTATTGATTTTTAAAACATTAGTACATTAAAGAACATATTAGACCTAAAGACCTTTGCTTAGGAGCCAGCGGAGGAGGCCCCTGGGGAGGCCTGAGGAAGGCATCTGGGAGGGCAGGCTGCACCACAGGGGAGCGGGCTATGCTGGTGGGTGGGCTGCTTGCTGGGTCAGTCGTGTCTACCAGGACGCTGCAGGTGCCCCTCCACTTAGGATGATGTGAGCTGAGAGTGCAGGGACCCTGAAGACTGCCACTCGCTTGTTTCTCCTGGTGTCTGTTCTGCAGACTGGGAGCAGCAGCTCCCTATGGCTGCCCAGATCACAGGACAGTTACTGCATAGTGTTTCCAGCCCAGGAAAGGTTCAAAATTCAAAGTAAGGTTTCTACTGGACATGAATCACTTCTCCACAATTGCATGTCAAACCATGGCAGGTGGAGGGTGGTCTGGTTCTGGAAAGGCTGCTGGAGAGTGATGAGGGCCTGGGCTTTGGAGCCCGGCATGGCTGCTCCTTAGCTGGTGTCGTGTCTTAGGCCAGTAGCCTCATGACTGTCTTTCTCAGCTTCCTCATCTGTAAAGTGGGATGACAGACAGGTGATACAGATTGAAGGGCCAGCACCCAGCAAGCGCTCTCCAGTTGTTATCTAACCTATGGAGACTGGTTCCAGAAGCGACTTGTCTTCCTTCTCCTTGAGAAGCCTGTTGATCAAGGGTCCCAAAAAGTGACTCAAAATCCTCTGATGGTTCTAAAGTAATGGTGATCCCTTATAAATTTGGAGGGCTTTACAGTTTGCAAAACATCATCAGGCCTCCATATCTGTGGGCTTCCTGTCTACAGATTTAACCAACCACAGATGGAAAAGCAGTTGTATCTGTGCTGAACGTGCACAGTCTTTATCATTATACTCTAAACAATGTAGTATAATAATCTTGTCTGCCACATTTATATTATGTGCGGCATTACAAGTAATCTTGGAGGTATAGGAGAGGTTGTGTGGAGGTTATGTGTGAGAAATAAGGAAACCTGGAGGAAAGGCCAGGTTTCACTATATGAAGGCTTCCCCTCTGATAGGCTGTGAGATGGGCCAGGGCAGCCTGAGAGGAAGCAGACTCTGCCCTCGTCCCCAGCAGGACCCAGTGAGAAGCTGGGACGCCCCAAGAACAACAAGCCTATCAGAGACGCAGGGCCATTCTGAAAACCGGAACGGGCTTAGTTACAAAATACAGTCCTTGGATTGTCCAGCAGGAAAAGACTGCTCTGAATTGAAGGTGAAACATTTTTCCCTCTTAGACTAAGCAGTGAGTCCTGTTTTCTAAAGGTGAGCAATTTGATTATCTCACCACTAATAAGCCAGTACACTGTGTGAGACTTTATCACTTTATTTGACCCTCGCAATTACATTGTGCTGTTCTCGATTGATATATAAGGAAATGGGGGAAGTCAGGTATGGGGCAAAGGTCAAAGAGATAACACCCCTGAGTTCGTGCAGGTGAGTCTAATGGGAGTATCGGAGGCTCCTCTGGCAATGGTAAGGGATGACCCCAGATGTGTGCTCTCCTCCTGAGCTGATGGGGTTTGACTGGGTGCTTCTCATGGACACCCAGTCTGGACCATCACCTCAACCAGGGGTTCTCAGCTTCTGGAGGCTTACAGCCTCCTTGAGAACCTGTTGAAATCATGGAGTCCCATTGGAGGAAGTCATCTTAGGGCTCCACATCTTCCCCACAAGCATGCACAGGGGCTCAGGAGAAGATCCTGAGACTTCAACAATTCCCACATTCCTCCTCCACATCAGAATCTCCAGCGCTTGCTGAGGATCATCTCAAACGAACCTAGGCATGGTGGGGGGTGCAGTGCCTCCTCCCCTTTGGAAAGCTCTGAATCATATCAACATGCTTGTCACACTGAGGTTAGTCAGGTGATGATGGTCTTTGAATGCTCGAACTGGAAGGAACCTAGCCAACACTAGGTAACATTACATGTACTTCCATCAGATGTTATTAGCTATTGCGAAGAAAGCTTTCCATGGATGTAAAGTCTGGACATGATTGTCTTAAACCAAGCTGTGTATTTTTTCTGCAGAATCAGAGAACACAGGTGACTTCCGGAGAGGGGCCAAGGATGGGGCATCTCCAAACCTATTTATTAGGCTTTAGACTATATTCTTCAGAAGCAGCTTGAATGGCTGCAGCTTCTGAGAAAATGCTTCAGGAAACAGCCTGTGAACTTATTCAAACTCCTTCTTCATTCCAGAGAGAAGAAACCCAGGCCTTTAGGAGCGGGCAGGAGGTGCAGGGGGTGGGCTCTGGTTGGAGGAGGGTCAGCCTGAGGTTGAGCTGGAACAATGGTGTGTGGTCCCACCATGATAGGCTTCGAATACAGCACCCAGGGTTATGCACTTGCCTTGCAGCCATATGTGTTTTGAAGGGGGACTGTCCTAGGGTGATCACAGAGGCTACAGCCTAGAGATCAACATGCAGTGCTGGGAGTTCAGAGCCTTGAGGATATGAGGTAATGAGTATGTGGCTGCAGATAGCTTTGGTGTCCCATGTCCCTGCCACTCACCTCCATCTCCTGTTGGCTGGAGCTGCCTGGGCAGAGCCCACCTGCAGACTGACTTCATGTGATTTGCATGATGCAGATCCAATCCACGTGTATTGGGCAGTGGATGACCCCAGTGCCAGCTCAACCGATGGCAGAGAAGAGGGGGATGTAAATGCTTTAGATTCCTGTGCCTTCCTGCACATAATTCTGGAAGATTCTGTAAGCATCTCAGGAGATCTCAAGGGAACCCAGCATACCTCCACACTGCCCTTCCTGGGTGCCTGCCTCCCTCTGCCAGCTGGCTCCTCACTCGTGCTCCCTAGAGGTGCCTCCCAAATGAACCACACACCCCCAGTCCCTTTTCTCAGGCTCTCCTTTTAGAGAAACCCAAACTAAGGCAGGGACACAAAAGAAGGTGGGTGTTATTTTTGTTTTAAGTCAAGTGAATCTAATGCCAGATGGTCTGATGGGGTGGGCAACATGGTATTCTCTGGCTCATTTAAAAAGGATGATTTTCAGGATGTTCTGGACCTCTTGGGGTAAGTGACTCAACTCCCAGAATTCCAGAGTCTTTGACCATTGATGAGATTGTTGACTGCAGACCCTCAGGTGGTGCGCATGTTTTAGGAGACATGCAATCCGATCCTAACCTCAGACTTTAATTGCCTCTCTAGCATTTCTGTCTGTGTTCATCATCCTCTGCTTCTTTGTTTTCCCTTGTGATGGGAAACTCACTGCCTCTGACTCATTGCTCTCAGCCATTTTGTGAGGAAGCAAATACAGAGTAGGTAGAGACCTGAGAAATGTCTCTGTGTCCCTTTCCTGTAGGACCCCTTGGAGATTATGTGACCCAGTGGTTCTTGACTGGAGGCAACTCTGCCCCTTAGGGGACACTTGAGAAGTCTAGAGATACTGTTACAACCTGGTGGTGGGTGCTGCTACTGGGCTCCAGTGAGTAGAGTCTGAACATCCTGCTTCCAGAGGATAGTTCCAGGACGTGGAATTCCCTTGGCCTAAATATTAAAGGTGCAGAGGTTCCAAAACCCTGGTTGAACCAAATACCCTGTCTCCAGCTTACAGGCATGGAAACAGAGGTCCTAGAGGGAGAAAGCTAGCTAGCCCAAGGCCGCACAATGCAGCAGAGGGGAGGAATCAGCATCAAGGTGCCCACCTCCCAAACCAACATTTTCCTGTCCACCAGTCCACCTGAGAACAATCCCTAAGGACAAAGGGAAGCCTAGGACACCAACCTTGGGCCCTCTGGTGTAAAATGTACCAGACCAGAGGACAGCAGGCCAGTGTGCCCTGGTGGGGACTCCTCAGCCCCACACTGACAAGACTCAGCATGAGAGGCCAGTGCTGGAGAATGTTCTCAGGATAGGAGCCACAGTCTGGCATCCCAGGTGTGGGAGAGGTCAGAGCAAGGGGTCAAGGCAGCTTTTGGTGCTGCTTCTCTGGGGAGACCTGGGTGCACGGGGACTCTGTGTGTGTTCACGTGTAGACACATGTATCCTGGGTGAGCCCAGCTGTGCACATGTGGGAATGTGTCTTGGTGCATATGTGTGCTTGCACTCACTCAAGTGTGCAAATTTCTGCTGAGTGTGTGCATCCTTGCACGCTTAAGTGTGTGCATTCTTTGTGTGGGGGTGCACGTGCACAAATGCATGCGTGTGCACATTGCAGGTCAGGTGCAGGTTCTGAAGGCAGACGGGAAATGGTCCTGGATCCACCCCTCTCTTGCTGCTCAGCCTTAGAGAAGCCCCTACACTTCTCTGTGCCTCAGTTTCTTTATGTGCCAAATGGGGAGGACAGCATCTGTCCTCCTGGTGGGTGTGGTGGAGACTAAATGAGGTGATACACAGTTTGCTCTGCTTTTCGTCAGCTCCTCACAATTGTTAGTAGTTTATCGCCACTTGCCATGAAAAAATCACAGCATTTGAGGGTTGGGGGTTTTGGGCTACCCCACTGACCCCCTCAACTTACAAAAGGTGAGGATATGTCAGTACAGGACCCACTGTCTCCCAGTCAGCTCTGGACCAGGTCCCCTGACCCAGCTCAACTCCTCCTGCATGCTTTTCTTATGGACACGAGGCTCTGAATGGACACCTCCTTCCATGATGCCAGCATGTTGGCTGCAGATGATCAGCCTGGGAGCAGAAGTGTGTCTTTTGCTGCTTTTGGAATAGGAAGGAACAGACATTCATGGAGCCTCTGCTCAGGGCCAGGCAGTGCTTAGGGTCTCATGAAATCTACTCCCAAACCTGGGATTCTCTTCATTTTTACAAATGAAGACACAGAGGCTCGGCCCTCCACTCCTGGGTACCCTGCCTCCAAAGCCCTGGTCTTCTGGCTTTGGGACACCAAGAAGCTGGTACCTTATTGTCCCACTTGCCCTGGGTAAGAGGATCACCTGAGAACCAGGAAGTCTCTAGAGTTTTCTAAGGCAAAGTCAGGACTAGAGTACTTAACATGTAGGGCATGTACATGCCTCCAAGGTCCAGTGAGCCTTGCTTGCAAGTGACAGAATCCTCACTCGCACTCTGTTAAGCACAACAAGGACTCATAGCCCGAGGCACAGGATGATACGGCAATGGAAACAGGGTCATGTTCCCTCTTGCCCCTGCTTCTCTCTGACTGAGACAGGGTTGCTCAAAACTCACATCCCACAACTTCAGGTGCTTCCTCCTCAACTCTTATGGAAAATTCCCAGGGAAGGGTTCTGATTGGCAGACATGGGGGTCATGTGCCAGTCCCTGAACCAGTCACTGAGGCAGAGCTGGGGCATTTCACTGACTGCCCCTGGGTCAGAGCCTTTGAGGATCACATGGCTTTGGAGGGCATGGCCAGCTGCGCTGCCATGGAAGGGCTCCCTCGCAGGGCTCTCCTGCTTCAGAGTGCATGAGGCACGAGGCCCTGGCAGCCTCCTAGTCCTTTCCAAAAAGAAGGAAAGAGCTCTTCCTAGGTGTGCGATCCCAGTTTGCCTCAGAGTAACAAATAGCCTCAGAGCTTTATATAGCAGTGATTTATGCCCTGCAGCCAGGTGAAGGGAATGTTCTAAATTCTGACCTCAATCTGGTTTGTAGAGGTGCTATGTGACGTTTCTATAAATAGACCAGCTCATAATTAAGTAGCATAGAGAACAGGGTATATTTCTGTCTACCTAGACTTTTCACTGCCCGGAGGACTGTTTTAGAACCTTGCCTGCTGTTGACTGCCCTGTGAGGTGACACCCTGGGGACAGCCCCAGAGATAATATCAGGGGGATGCTCCTGGAAACTGCAGGCAGGTTGAACCACCACAGGCCTATGGCTGTTTCCTGAGAATGGCCAAAGTAGAGATTGGGGGAAGGGAAGTCAGCACTGGGGTGCCCACCCTCTCCACAGGCCAAGGAAATACAAAGAACTGAGGCCAGAATCCAGCCTCCAGAGGAGGAAGTCCAGGACCTGTAAGTAAGAATAGCTCTCCATCCAGAGCAGGACCAAACAGCCATCTCCCCGAAGGTAGGGACGTCTCTAGAGAAGGAATTTGCCCACCAAATTGGAGTTGGAGCCTTGGAAATGTGAATAGGAGGAGTCTGAGAAGCAAGCACTGGCCAGGGGAGAGGATGTGCTGACTGGGAGCAGAACCTGTCTGATTCTGGTGGACATGGACATGTCAGGCTATAGAAGCCAGAAAATATTCAAATAAGGTAAATGTCCCTGTTTGTTCTCCTGTCTCACCAAACTGACTTCTAGTAATTGCTGTTCTGCAGGGTTATACTCGCCTAGTGCTTTAGTCAGCACTTTCCTGCTTGACTGAAAGAACTGACAAGAACAATTGTAGAGGATGAAAAGTTTATTTGGGGGCTTAGTTTCAGAGGTCTCAGTCCACAGACAGCAGGCTCCATTCCTCTGGGCTTGAGGTGAGGCAGAATATCATGGCGGAAGAATGGCAGAGGGAAGCAGCTCACATGATGATCAGGAAGCAGAGAGACTCCACTCACCAGATACAAAATATATACCTCAAAAGCAGCACCCCCAGGGACTCACCTCCTCTAGCCACACCCTACCCGCCTATAGTCACCCCTCAGTTAATCCCTATCAGGGCGTTACCATACTCTTGGTTGAGAGTCTCATAAACCAGTCATTTTACCTCTGAATGTTCTTGCATTGCTTCATACACATGAGCTTTGTGGGGACACCTAATACCTAAACCGTAACACCTGGTCTCCTTGGCCGTTGTTCTTGATGCATAGTAATCCGCTGGAACTCTGGTTTATACATCATTCTTTTTGAGTTTGGTGAATGTGAATCCACCTATGGGGAATGAAGACCTTGAAAATGTAAAGTATGCTACTGGCAAATTCTGTCCTGTGAGGGCACATAGCAGCCAGTTGCTCTCCTGCAAACATCCTTCTTCATTCTTCCTCTAAACCTGTGCAGTGGACGTGTGGTGAGCGCCCAGCATGAACTGGACCCTAGGAAGGAAATCACACAAGCCCCTGCGTCTCACAGCATAGACACAATCTGAGCTGTGCTGTGGGGAGAGTACAGATGAAGGGAACCTCATCAGAGTCCAGAGGGAGCGTGAAGAATGGTAGAAAGTAGGGGCACACACTCAGGGCCAGTCTCTAGAATCCTCCTCCTGCAGCCCTGGTAGAGTTACCCTGTTGTGTCTTGCTGATGACCTCATCTTACTCCTGCAAAAAGTCCAAAGTTTCTCAAAGCAGGTGCTGTTAAGTCACATTATGGATGAGTAAATGAGACTGCCGGAAGTACCTCTGGGAAAAAGCCAAGATTTGAACACACACTGCCCGACTCCCCAGTTCTGATCCTTTCCTCCTGCACAGTGGCTGCCCCCCCCCCATCGTCTATCTGCTGATTTTTTTCCTGGGAAGTTCTTCTGCTTCCCCTTAACCTCTTTCCTCCCACACTCTGCACCCTCCCAGGTCTGCCAGTCAAAATCCCACTTTTTGTGCTCAGCTCTGATGCCCCTGCTTCCATAGGTCCAATCTGGCATTTTTTGGACATCCTGCCGAATCTGGAACTGGGCTCAGGGCAATGGACAGGAAGCACAGACCCTGACACTCCCAAAGAGGCAAAATATTCCTCGCTGTAGGAGCATGAGGGAACTGTCAAACACCCAGAATTCAGCTATGCAAATGATGACACATGAGTCCCCGAGTATTTCTGCTGTAACAGTTAAAATAGCATGATCACCATCCAGACGAAAAATAAAATCAGAGAAAAATAGGAGAGCTTTTGCATAACCGCTGCTGTCACTTACTTGCGCCATCTTGTGGTGAGATCTGTCACTCGCAGGACTGAATTGGTTCCTTGGCTGCCTCCAAAAACTATGGGGCTGGTTGTCCCAACAGGCAGCTCCTGACTTGGTCAGCAGGAGCCCTGGGCATTGACTTCCTGAGTGAGTTTTGCTCTGTGCTCCTTAACTCTCCTGAGTTTTCATCCTCAGCACTGCTGACGTTCCTGGATACGTAAGTCTTTGTCGTGGGAAGCAGTCCCGTGCACTGCAGGATGATGAGTAGCTTCCCCGCCTCCGCCCACTACACACCAGCAGCAACCCCCACACACCACGTTGCTAAACGTCCCCTGGGAGGTAAGTTCATCTCTTGCCTCCTCTCCCCACACCCTGGCCCTGGGGAGGACCACTGTGTGGCACTGCATGGCTGTGACGCCCAGCCAGTTGCTTCCTTGCTCTGCAATTGTGCGTAAGTCGTGGAACCTCTCAGAGCCTTTCCGTTTAAATCTGGGTCAATACCAGGACCGTCCTCGGAGTGCGTGGGATGGTGATTTGGATTGAATGGGATGCTTCAGAAGGCGACTTGAAACCATAGCTTGGCTGTAGCTGTTGCCTGTCCCCTCGACCTGCACGGGCTTGGGACACTCACAGCCACTGCAGATGAAAGTGGAAGGTGGAAGAAATGCACCTGCTGTCCAGGGGGCAGATCCAGGGTCTAAACCCACGTCTGTTAGAATCCCGAATGCCCGTGCCTCTCAGAGTGAAGAAGGAGAGCGAGGCAGGGCTCGGGGACATGATTCAGAGGGCATGGCACTCCTCAGCTGCTGCCAGGCAACCAGGCGGTCACAGTGCCACCATGGCACATGTGAGGGCTCCTCCCTGCACCCTGAGCTGTGTGGCCTGAGCTTCTGCAGGTGAACATTTTGTCCCTTCCAGGAAGGCTGCTTCTGGGCCCAGGGCCACCCCTGAGGGGATGACTCCTGGGTCTAAGGGTCTTCAGGGTCTCTGGCATTATGCCTTCTCCCTGGGCCTTTTGGGGCTCACTGAGGGAGGGCTGTCAGTCTCTGCGTGCTGCTGGCTGTGGTGGAGATTAGAGATGGGCTGGGGTTCTCCTGGCTGGCTCTGCTCACCACATACCCTCAAGGATGTGGTTTATGTTTTGCTTATTTGTTTTCAAATGAGTGGATGTAAGTGGAAAAGACGGGAATGTTCCCTGGGGTCACATGCAGCCTCACACCCTGGCTCAGCTCTGACCTCTGTGCTTAGGGCCTCACCCCCTTCTGTGCAATGGGCACAGCACCAGCCCTGAGGACCGAGGAGGTAGAGGCTAATGCCAGCTCCTGCCGCCTCACTGTGCGCAGTGCCCATCACAGTGACACTCACCATTGCTATTTCCACGAGGAAGGGACTTGCGTGAGGTGAGAGGGCCACTAGCTTGGGTTGTGGGTGGGAGAAACCTGCTAGCTGGAACTTGGGGACTTCCTGCAGTCTCCTGTCAGCCAGTTCAGTGGCTTTGTTAAGAAGCAATTGCCCTCTCTTGAATTTTTAAGTCTGAGTTTTTTTTTTTTTTTTTTTTTCTAATGAGGAATGACCATTTCTTCCTTGTGAATGAATTGGAATTACCAGGTGGGCAGGTGGCTGAGGGTTTGGTAATGTTCCTGCCTTGGCCACCTAATCCAAAACTGAGGACCATTTGTGTGAATGCAGACTCCTGGGCATGAGCAAGCTGAGCAGCAGCCCTGGATTGTCCTGGGGGCCAGAAGGAAAAGTGACAGGAGCAGGAAACTCTGTCCCTTTTTCCCTCCTGTGCATTTGGGGTTCCCAAGGAAGTGCCCCCTTGTCCATTGGTGGGCTGCAGGGTCTCTTGGTGTCCACCTGTCCCTGGCTGAGTGGTGCTGTGGCCCTGCTTTGGAATCAAGCTTTCTGGGTTCTCATACGTACCCTGAGGGGAGCAGGTGCTGTGGCCCCACTGGGCTGCAGGGCCTTGTCTGAGAGCCTGTCTGTCCCCAGGATTGTTAGGAAGACAAGAACACAGGGGACCTCACACACTTGGCCATGGCCAGCCAGGGGTGCTGGGGACATGGAGGCAGTGCCTCGGCCACTCTGCACCAGGAGGCTCTCGAATCCTGGCATCTTCCTGTTGGAAGGATCTGTGTTGCAGTGGGGTGGTTGGGGCAATGTGTCAAACTGGCGCTAGCACATGTTTTGAACTCAGTGGCTGCAAAACAAAGTGAGATGCCAAGAATGCTGTGCACACCCTGCTAAGTGTGGGGTCTGGGAGTGGAGGCACCTGACACTGCAATGGCATTTCACAGGTCCAAGTCACATCAAGTTCAGATGATTGCTCTCCTCATGCAGAGGTAGAATTCCAGCTGTGGGCAAGTCACTGCACCTCTGAATACACTAGTCAGCAGTTGTCACAATGGCTGTGTAACGGACTTCCCCTGGTCTTCATGGCTCCAAAGGAGCTCTTATTCTCATGGACCTGCTGGTTGGCCAGGGGGCTCTGTGACCTTGGCCTCCTCTGCTCATGCGTCTGTAGGCAGGATGGGTTGGCTGAGTGCACCTGGGTTCTGTAGGGTGGCTCCCTTCAAACTGCTGGTCTTTGGGTTGGCCTGGCTGGATCTGCTCCTGGTGGCCTTCATCCTCCTGGATGGTGGAGGGATGAGGGTGATCCCTGGGTGGGACAGAGCTGGGGGGTGGGTCCTGCCTGCCTCATTCAAGCCCTGCTTGCCTCACATAAACTCATGACTTCTATTGTCTTATCTGTCAAAAGTGAGTCACGTGAGAAGCCCAGGCTAAGGGACAGGGAAGTCCACTTGTCCATGGTGAGTCCTCAGGGGCGGCTGATCTTTTTCTCTCCTCTTTCTATCCTTCCTTGACCCCCCAGCTCTAAGGCCATGTCGCATCCGTGCAGGCAACCAAACAGGTTGTCCACAAAATACCCTCATTTGATTTAATTTGATGTAAAGTGAAGCTCTTTTCATAGACTCCCTCATTATAGTGAAATAGAAGTGGGCAACTTAGCTACATGAATTCCTTGAGTCACTAGCTTGCTGTGTGGCCCTGGGAAGGGCACTTCACTTCTCTGGGCATCAGCATATCATAAAATCAGGGGCCCAGCTGAGCCTCTTCTAGCTCTGACAACCCTCATTTCTGGACAAGCTCCCAGGGCAGGGGAATGGAAGGGGGCCCAGGGACCATCGAACTCAAACTTTTGCTTTGTACATTTGAGGAAACTGAGGCTTTTGGAAGTAAACCTAGCTCAGGTTGGCTCTTCTGCAGGGACAGATTCTTTTTGGAGAAATTTATAGCTGTTTTTTTGTTTGTTTGGATTTTGAATTCTAAGCACACACTCTGCCACTGAGCCACACCACAACTGTAATAGCTTCTAGCAGCTAGAGGTAGGTAGGACCTGGGGTGGGAGTGGGTGCGCTTGTCCCCTCTCTACCCCCTTGATAACTTGTGACAGTGGAAGCAAATTTAGGACTGAATTAAGCCAAAATGTATACATTACATATCATATATAAAAAGCAAAGCAAACAAATTAACCATATTACAGAATATTTAATAGCCTGGAAAGTAAAGAAAGTGCCACCCTCAGGTGGACATGACAATATTTGGAAGTCAAACTTGCCAGTATTGTGTTCTAATCAGATGGCGGGGCCACCACGAAAAAGTGGGAAGATGGATCAGCTCTGGAGCTGGGACATGGTAGCCCCTGGCCGCATGCGGCCACATACACTTAAACTATTCAAATAGAACCCAACTGAAAATCTAGTTTCTTCACACTTCTCCCCAGCCACCTCCAATGCTCACCAACTCCTGCAGCTCATGGCACCATCCTGGGCAGCGTAGAGAATGTTTCCCCATCCAGAAAGTTCTGCTGGCTGTGCAGTGCTGGATTTCCCACGGGGCAAGGAGACTGTAGGGCAGGCTATATTCTAATGCAAATGCTATTTATTTCACCTATGAAAAATTAATTCTAACAGTCCTTATGCAAATCGGCAAGCCCTCAGCTGCAAATTTACACAGATATTTTAAGTGCTAAGTAGCCACCTCTGAAGGTGTTGATACCAAACTAGGGCAGTTCATACCCTGGTTTATAATCCTTGAAGCACTGGTTCCCGATTAGGAGCTGCAAATGGTAACTCGCTTCCCCTCGGATGCGAATTAGTGAACTTGTAGGAACAGAGAGCCGCCTTTATAATGTGGCATTTTAATGTAAATCACAGCATAGGAAATGTAGCAGAGGCTGGGCGTCACTTCCTCCCTGCCTTGGAGCATCCTCTGGGGCTGTTCCCCTCATCTGGAACTGTGGACTAGTTTTCTTTTCCTCTTTTAAGTGTGACTCTTACCCAGTCCTTCCTGCCTCAGTTTAAAGATCAGTTCTTTAAAACCAGAACGTCTTTGATGCAGTCATTTAAGTAAGTCAGGCTTTCATCCACTGCCTGCCAGTGCACCTGCTCTTTCGCGTTGACCTAAGTTTACTTCTCCCTCTCTCTGCTCCTTCCTCCACCAGCAGAGAAGCAGCCAGGGCTTCCACTATCATTACCTGTCACTCAGGAGGAAGGCAAAGCAAACAAGTGCCGTGTTGGAATGTTTGATGAGCACAGGGCAGGTCAGGGACTTGGCAGTTGGTGCGCTGCCTGGTCTTGCAAAATCAGGCCTAGAGGCCACCTGGGAGTTCTCAAGTGCTTCATCAACACATCACAGGTTCTAGAGGCAGAAGGGATCCCTAAAATCACGCAGCCCAGAGGCCCAGACTCAGGGGTCTAGCAGGCCAGGTAGGCACCCTGTATGTGCCAATCAACCAGTATAGGACAACAGGGAGTGAAGGAAAGCCGGCACCTCCCCCAGAGGGGGTCACATCAACTGTATCAAAACAGGGTCAGCCCTGCACTGCAGCCCCCACATTCACCTAGTCTCCTCTGTGCCAGTTCCCCCTCCCCAGTGTCTCCTTCCTGTCCTCAGCACTTCCCCCAGAGAGCACCAGGCTGGAGGGAGCAGCTCCCAGGTACCACTTCCTGTTCCCCATCCCAGGCTCCTGCTTGCAGGTAAGCAAGGCTGGCAGTGGAAACCCTTTGGCTTCTTGGGCACCGGTGTGCCTTCTAGCCCGGCTTTCCTGGGAGTTTTGTCTGGGCAGCCAGGGAGGATTGCTCAGAGGATTCAGAGTTGAGCCACCGAAGAACATAGAATGCCCCTGCGCTCGCTCATTAGCTTTGCAGAGTATGTGAGATCACTGGAGGGGAAGCTTTGAGCCAGGAGGAAGAGCAGCAGAGGGCTCTAAGCTGTTCCTAGCACTGACAGTGTCACCCTCCCTATCACCCGAGGCTGGCTGAGTCATCCTGACCTTTGGAAATGCTCCCGCCTCCACCTCCCTGGGCCCAGCTCACCTCCAAGAGGCTGGCATTTCCTCAGAGGGAGGCGACGCTGGAATGAACAGAGGCCAGGAGAAATGCAGCTGGAGAAAGCCAGTTGGAAATGCTGGCTGCCTTCCTGGGAACCTGGAGCCACTGCAGTGGATCCAGGGAGATTCAAGTTCCAGATTTGAGTGCCTAGGAGCCCCGTGGGTCCTCTGTAGTGGGGACGGCAGGCCCAGCTCTGTTATGCCCTGGTGTGAGCATCCCCCAGTCATCATCGTTATCACCATGGTTGCTCTCAGTCACCACTGTCATCATCACCGCCATCATCGTCATCACCCTCATCATCTGCATCCTAATTCTGTCATCACCATTGTCAAGAACTGTTAACAAGCTCCCACCGTGTGCCCGGTTCTGTGCTGATGATCTCATCCACCCCTCCTTTCCAATCTGTTGCATTTGAGCTAAGGACACTGAGGCTCAGAAGGATTCATGATGGGGATATAGGCAGACCTCCATCCCCTAGCTGGAGAGGGTCCAGAAGGACCAAATGTGGCCTTCCTCCCAACGTGAGCAAGAGAAAGGTTTTCCTGCAGTGTTCATCGTGACTGCTTTCAAGTATTTACCCACAGGGTGCCTTCTTCCTTGCCTGGCACTAGTTTGGTGGCGAGGACCACCTTTGCCATCTCCCCAGGGCCTCGCAGGCCTTGTGCAGTGTTGGCTCTCAGTATCTACTGGGTGCTTGAGTGACTCCATGGACCATCACGCTGTGAGGGGACAGATAGATGAGAATCGGGGGAACATGAGATTAGGAGAATAATTCTATAAAATGGCCCATTGTGCTGACCCCGCATGCTTTCTTTTCAGCCTAGCAATTTGCCTGCAGCCCTGCCTGGTCTAAGAAGACAGAGAGGTCACATTCCTCAGCCACCTGAGGCTCAGTGAAGGTCCGACAGTCAGGGTAGGTGACGAGTGATGGGGGTCAGAGAGGATGAGGACTGGTTATCAAAGAGAGAACAGGGCTTGTCCCGCGAGGTACTCTGGGGCACTCCAGGTTGCTGACAGTTAGCCTCCATGTCTCTGTTCCCCGTCACATGTACGGGAAAGAAAGAGCAGACAAAACCAAGGAGGGGTTCTGGGGTCTGTAGAAGAGCAAGACGCACCCCTCCCATGGGCTCCTCACTTCTCTTTGGAGAAGTCTGTCCCTTTCTTCAGTAAAACTTGTTTTCTTGTTTGCCTTAACATTTCTCAGGGGTTTAAATTAATCTTCAACACGGGGGAACAAGGACAATTCCTGATCTCCAAGGGACCCTGTCAACACTCTCTGTTTATTTACTCTTTCCAAGAATATATAAATGTGTTCTCCTTTGTTGTATTTTTTAATCCTTAAAGCAGACCTAGGGACGGCATGGTGGTAAGAGTGTTTCCACTAAATGAAGGAGAGAAAATGAATTGAGCTACTGTGCAGTTTAGCCAGAACCCCTTCCTCGTGTCTGATCTCTGAGTCAGTGCTATTCTAAATGTCTTCAGGGTCACAAATGTTAGTGTCCTGAGCACAAGAGAGGAGGAAGTGTGCCCCCACAGTCCTTCAGAGAGCTAGGGTCACCACCTGTGCTCCTCGACCAGCCCACCAGGAGAGAGTGTGGTCTAGTAAAACTGTACCATTGACCACGTAAACTGAATGTTGCCAGCAAGGGTGACCCTGAGAAACTGCTGGCTTTCTCCATCTCTGGCCTCTTCGTGTCCCTGGCCTCTTGACCTCTGCTGTCTCTCCTCCCGAGCCTCCCAGAGCCACTGTTACATCCAGCCCTGGCACCTGGACCCCACAGCTTGCTCTTCCTCATTGCCCCTTGCTTCTGCCACACTGGTCTTGACTTTGCTGGTTGACCACACAGGGGCCCATCGGTTGTCTCTACCCTGAACTATGGCCTGTGTCCTGGTCCTTCCCTGGGATAACAACAGAGCTGACCACTGACCAGGTTTTGGTCACTGGGGCTCTGATGATGCAAATTCTGGGTCCACTCTAGATGAGTGTGTGACCCTAAGCATGTCTCTTAACTCGGCCTCAGTGTCCCTATCTGCACATTGGGGACCATAACTGCACTGCCTCATGGGGCTTTCCAGCGGGTCAGTGAGTGTCTGCAGGTAAAGTGCTCAGGCCAGCACCCTGCAGCTATATCATGCTCAGCAAGTGCTGGTCTCCCTTGACTCTCTCCCAGTGTCACTCCAGCACCAGGACAGGTGTGTGAATGGTCTGCATTCAAACCCAGATCTGTCTCCTCCCAGGGCCTGGGCCTTCCTCACTGTTCTCAATAACGAATTCATTCCTCAAGTCAGGAGTCCTGTTTTTTCTCTACATGTGACCATAAGCATATTGCCAATGGACTTGTTAATTTGTCTCTTTGGTAAGGCCTTCAGGTACTTGTGGAGGAGGCAAAGGGGATGGAAGTCACCTGGGAGACAGCTTCCCATTCGACCTATGCTTAGGTCTAGTTTGGCAATATCTTTAAGTACGATGCAGTTACAAACTACTGGAAAGCCCGTTAAATATTTAGTAAATGTAAGGGCTAGTTGAACATTCCTATTTTTATTTTATTTTTTTTCCTTCGTTTGAGTCACTTTATTGAGGTAAGATTGACATAGAAGTTCTGCACCTATTTAATGTACACTCCGAAATCTTCTCACATCACAGTCCCTATATGGCATGTGGCCGAGATCTAACTGTAACAAATTCTACTTATAGAAAGTAACCTATTTGTTATACTAATACCATTCTCCAGTTAAACTTCATTGCCAACTCCATCCTATCCAGTTGGCATCAGATAATACAGGCAGTCAGATTACACCATTGGTCAGTTTGGCTGTGAACCCAAACCAGAGTCATAATTACTAGAGAAAAATAATATATCTTGATAATTAGTAGAATGTCACCCTTTCTTGCTTCCATTTTAATAATTGTCCCAGCTATTCTGGGTTTGGTGGCATCCATTCTTTGGCTTAGTGTTGATTTCAAGATAATGCTACTTTAAGCTAATTGTTATCGAGTGTTATGATCACTGATAAATACATGGTAGCCCCCTCGGCAGAGGCCGTGTCATGTGGTTGGGGAAGAGCCAGGGCTTTGGAATAAGTCCTGGCCCTGCACCTCATCAGCAAGGAAATGTGAAGGAGTGTCACGACAAGATCCACCACATCCTTCCCACCACCAACATGATAACCTTGTCAAAGTGCAAAGCCCACTGCTCACAACAGAGCAGGAGAGTGTAAGAAAGAATGGATTTGCCATCGTGCATAGAATTTGGTGAGTCTTAGAAGGAGACTCAGAGGAAAATTAATAAGGATTAAAATTCCTACTGTTAGAAAATGTGAACTGACCCTAACCTAGTCTGTAAACACTGAAGATTTCCTCTCAACCTAGATATCATTGGATGGATCATGGTGCATTGTGGGAAAATCTCTTTTTCTTCTTGTACGTCTCCCATAATATGCTTGTGTATATACTCAGATCACAGCCCCCAAAAGGACTGGATTTCCAGCCAAAAGCACCTCCCTGCACAGGTCAGTCACTGCCCAGCAACAAGCCTGATTTAAGCACAGACAGCATGTGTGACTTCTCAGAATATCTTTTCCCTGGTCAGCCGCAGCCTGCAAATTGGAGAAAGGAGCAGCAGCATCTTGGCTGCAAATCTCATTTCATTTCCTGTCCTCTTTGTTGAGCAGATTGGGTGCAGATAGACCTCTCATTCCAGGGTGGAACAAAAAGTGCTCACTGTGGCAGCTGGGAGAGCCAGGAGCAAGGTCATCCAGAACAGCAGGCTGTCCCACAGGACAGCTGCCCTCAGTTTAGGAAGTCAGGGAAGGGGCATCTTGTCAGTGGGAGGAGTAGCTGGAAAGCCAGCCTCTCCTGGGAGAGCCCTGAGGAAGCCACCAGCAACACTCAATGGGGCCCTTGCTCCTGCCTCGCTGAGCTGATCCCTGACTCCTCAGCCCACATGGCCCTGATGAGGCCACTGGAGCCTTGCAGCTGATTCCTATGAGTCCCACAAGCTTCCACCTTCATCCTCCTCCACCAGCTCTGGGGCCACAGGTCCAGCCCAATTTCATAAGCACACCCAGAGCCTTCCTGAGTGTATTTCCCATTTTGGTACCAAGGACAGAAACACAGTAGGTCTGGGCAAACTATGGTGCCAAGATCTTAACACAGATAAACATAATGCAGGCAGAGTAATGTAGACACCACAGGGGTCCAAACAGAGGTTGGCACATGGCGAACTCTAAGATAATTTGATGACAAAAGAATGCAAAGTGATTGATGAGTGAACAAGTGGATGAATGGAATGGAGTGAACCATCAAATCCACCTAATGCGAGAGTGGACAGTGCAAGCCATCCCACCCACACCCAGTGTTAGGCAGGACTGGCTTGGGGCTGTGCACTTGGCTGAGGTCTCTGTGCACTTGGGAGAGGCCTTGGCTCCTAGGTGAAACTTAAAGATGCAGCATGCTGACCTTGAAGATGTGCCCTTGTGCTTTCTTTGCCGCACCTGTAGATGATCAAGGAGAAAAAGAAGCTGGAGTGTGTCAGAAGTGGAGATGGTGGGAGAAGAAAAGGCATATCTCATGAGCAAGAACTACATATAATCCATGCTCAATTTGTTCAGTGATATTTAGATTGTTTATGACTATACTTTCAGAACTATTGAAGTGCTTTTACTGTAAAATAAAGAGAAGTGTGTGTGTGGGGGGGAAGCACATTGTTATTATGAGTTTGAAACTTTGTGGTCCAGTGGTTACAAACCCAAATTCTGCAGGGGCCTGGAAGGGTCATACAGGAGTGATCTGACTAAGGGGAGAGAACAGGGAGTGGCTGGGCTTGAAGGGAGTTGGCCAACGCTCGCTTCCCTAAAGGGAGCAACTGGGCTTCCTGTAACTGCTGCCAGGAGGGAATGGAGTTCTTGAGCCAGATGTTGTTTGTCACAGATGGGCAAGTCCATACTTTATGTTCACTCTCCCCAGTTCTGAAATACCTGGTAACCAAATAAAACACTCCCAAGCCAAATTCTGCCTGTGGGCTGCCTGTTGGTCACCTTTGCCCTGTTTATCCCCCTTTCCACTCTAAGACAATTGGGGAAATTGGATGGTGATTTTGGTAGTGAAATTGGGGACGCTAGTGACAGTCCTAAAAGAAATGTCAATGGAGGAGACAGAGGTGGATTTCAGACCGAGTGGGAGATGAAGTTCCAGCACCTCTCAGGAGGGATGTGATAATGAATTGACGAGGGAGAGGGTTGTGGTTTAGCTTTGCTCCAGAGGCGGTCACCTAAATTAGAAAGGTGGTGAGGGAGCATTGTCCTCCATCTGAGCTCATGGACCTGGGCAGCTGGGACAAGAGGCTGGGAGGGAAGAGACCTTGACTGATGGCTGCACACCTGGTGGAAGGAGGAGGTCATTGTTTGGCTCAAGGACTGTGGAGAGAGTTGCCTTGACAAGCAGAGAGGATGCTCTACAGGTCTGAAAGGACACGAAGAGGAAGAAAAAGGGGCTGTGTGGAAGAGGAGGGATGTTTCTGTGCATGCAAAATCAGCACATTTATAAGAAAAAAAGCATGACTCATGAGGATTATTTTGGACTAGGAAGAACTGCCTGCTTGTGAGAGTTCTGTGCAGGCATTTCCCAGGGTGATCAGAGGTGGAAACGCCCCGGCTGTCTCTTTTTCCACAGATTTTTCTAAGATTAAAGACATGGTAAACAGGCAGCTGACACAGAAGCTTAAACACTCCAAGTTCAACAGCGAATGGACGGGTTGACAGCAAGGAGACCAGGTGGAGAGGAAGCCCACGATGCAGGGCACCACTGTGTGTGATTTCATTGCTTTGCACACTCACTTATTGAGTCAGTTTTCACTGATTCATTCCTTCATTTGATTATCAAATTGCCATGTTAGGGGCTAAGGAAGGAGCTCACAGATGGAAGGGGCCATAAGACACATGCACTCATGATCATGGCCCCTGCCCGGTTGAATGTCTATGGTTGGGGCAGGAATGAAAAAGATGACGCCAAGGGCAGAGGCATGTGGACAGAGGAGGCACTGGAGTTAACCGCCTGGGAGGCAGAGGACCTGCCTTCAGCTGCATAGATGGCAGCTCTAAGGCCTAAAGAGCCCACCTGTGCCAACTCTCCAATAGATACCCCTCCCACTGACACTTGCCACTGGTTCTTGCCTGGAGGGTGGTCAGGCCTTCATGAAGACCTCAGAAACAGGACACTCCTTCCTCTCTGTCTGATGCTTTGCCCCCTGGCCGGCAGAGTCTTCTCCTTCCTCTTTTTGATCCTTCTAGACCAGAGCTATGCAGTTGAACGTTCTCTGATGATGGAAATATTCCCTATCAGCATTGTCCAATATGGTAGCCACTGGTCACGTGGCTATTGAGCATTTGAGTGTGGCAGGGGCGGATCTGCTGGACAGTGCAGTTAGACTGGGAGCTCCTGGTAGCACTCTGCTCAGTTCCTGGCACTAAGTATGTGCTCAGTATAGAAACAATGGAGGAGATGATTTTTTCCTGCTTAAAATCTAGGCTGCTCCTTAGAAGAGTGATTTAAAAAAACAAAACAAAACAAACAAACAAACAAACAAAAAACAAAACAGAAAACAGAGAAACCCTTTCTATGGCTGGATGCCCCTAGGAGTTTGGTTTTCCAGTTCCAATAAAGTCTACCCCATCTCTAGTCCCAATGTCTAGGAATAGCCAAAGTCTCAGGCTTTGAGGAAAGGGGACACTGGTCTTCCCAACAGGCAGAGCAGAGTGGACCCTGTGATGATGGTGAAGCTCTGGAAGAGGGGACAGAAGGCCCAGGGAATGGGCCATGTGCCAGGCACACACCCTACTCACACCTCTCCTTGCTTCCTCTCTGCCTCCAAACTGATCAAATATTTAGAGCAAGTGGATTTTTTTTTTTTTTTTAACATTAGAGGAGCTGGCCAATGCACCAGGGGTTGCAGAGAAAAACAGAGACCGCTCAGCATGAAATCCCAGGACTCCTCAGGCATGGAGGGAACACATGGCACTGTCAGACATGTGGAATTAGAGGAGGAAAAGGTGAAGTGTCAGGGGTCCTCTGCACTTCCCAATTTGACTTTGGGGAATCAATGGATAAGTGAGTAGATGAATGAAAGGAAGATGTTGGAAAACCTTATACAGCATAGATCGCTAGACTTGTGTCAAATTCATTTGAAAAAGTTGGACTGGGCTTTGGTCCAGCCTCCCCATTATCTAGAGAGCTGTTGGTGGCCCAGAGAGGGAGAGACTGGGCCCAGGCCACTCAGCAAGCCCAGTGCTGGAGTCCAGGTCCCTCCAAGTCCGCTGCTCTTTCCATCTTGTTCTGGGCACTTTTCTGAAGCAGGAGGAGGAGTTTCTCGGCATGCAACGTTTTAGTGGTTCTGCCCTGTGGTCCTTCCTTCTCTGCCCTGGCTCCTCCCGAGGTTCTGAGTCCAGCAGCCTCCCTGTGCTCCTTGCCCATATCCCATGAGCCCCACCAAACATGGCCTGCAGCCAGCGTCTCCGACACCTCCACATCCGTCCTCTCCCGGAGTCTTTGCTCAGCCCAGAGCCAGTTTCCTGCCTGGCTGTTTCCTGCCAGGAGCAGCTCAATTTTCTCTGTGTCAACATCCCTTCTACAAGAAAGGGCATTTGTTGACAAACAACTGGAGTGCTCCCGAGAGCACAGATGGGAATTCTGGGCTGGTGGAGGCCATTCAGGGCTGACGTAACTGTTTTCCACAACCTCTGCTTCCCACCCCATGCTGCTGAAAAACCACCACCTTCAAAGAGCCAAGATCAAAGCAGGGACACCAAAGTGAACAGCACATAGGTGTCAGGCCTTCTTACACAGGCCATCATGTGTCAATCACGCAGCAACCCTCTGAGGTCAGCACCACCATTACCCCCATTTTACACCTCTCAAGGACCGTGTGGGGGTTTGTCCAAACAGATAAGGGATGGATGAGGGATGGATAGCAGGACTGGGGTCTGTCCCAGCCAGCTTGATGCCCAGATCTGGGTTTCCAGAAACTTCTCTGAGCAGGAGGACCCCCCATTCCCCGGGGAGCCAGACCTGGGTGTCCAGTTTCTCTTCTGCCTTTTTGCTCTGGTGTGTGGCCTTGAACCCAAATCCTCCTAGCCATGGCAATACCCACTGTCCCAGGTCATTATGGAAATTAAAATGGCTGATATCTACAAAATGCTCAGCTGCACTGTGCCCAGAACCCCAAAGACCCTCAGTAAATGTGAAAAGAAAGGAAATTGCAGAAGCTGTGTGTCTCTTCAGCCCTATGACCATCTGGGACATGCCTCTGAACACTTCCCCTTGACCAGCTCATCTTTGCATGGCCTTGGGAAAGTTTCCATCCTCACTGCATTTGATTAATTTGGAAAAATATTTGGGTGATAAGAATCTGATGTGTATTTTATGAAGTTTCTGTCTTGGTGAGTGTTTTGCAAAGCTCATTTCCTCACTGTCAGTCTGAATTCAGCCTGTGGCACAGAATACACTCCAAAAAGGTCGGGGTGGTATGAATGAGGTATTTATTATGTGCCAGGCCTGGGCACATAATAAATTGATTTTTATTCTCACATTGAGTGTGAATGCATTTCGCTGTAGCAGTGGGATTTGCATTGTGATTTCCCCAAAGCAAGGCAAACAGGCCTTCTGGGACCCTGCCGAGCACTCTGCACCCTGCGAACTCTGCAGAAATGTGTTAATGAACCCACGATCTGTTGGCCCCAGCCATTATTTGTAAGGTAGGCTGACTATAGAGTCCTGGACCTGAGGCACCCTGATGGCCCCAGGCTGCTCCAGAGATGGACTTCCAGGACCTCCACTCCCCTGGAATTTTATGGAAATGCAATGACCAGCACTAGCTCATAAGTGGTCCTTGTACAAACTAGGAAAATGTACCACTCAACATTTTAGAGGGGAGAATGCACAGGGGCTTTCCTGTCTGGGCAAACCTGTTACCAGAATAGGCTTCTTCCTCCTGACTGCCCTCTGCAGGGCTCAGGGCTTGCGGAGTGGGTGTGGAGTGGATGTCGGCAGTGCACAACCTGAATTGAGCACAGGAAGCCCTGGGAATTGCTGCCTGTGCATAGGATCGTGTGAGAGTGGGGGCTTAGGGTTGTGTTGGAACATTTCTCATCTGAAAAAGATTGAATCGGCCCTAGTGATTAGATAGTGGCCAGTACAGAGAAGGAGGGAGGAGGGAGGGATGGACCACTGTCACGTACCTCTGGGAGGAACCCGTGACAGTTCTGGGGCAGGTGGGACGGTTGGACAGAGGAGGTGGATGGTGCCTCCTTCAGGCACACGGGTCCTGGAGCGCCCCCTGGCTTCTGATCCCTGATCTGCATCTTATGGCCTCTGACTTCTTTCCCTAGGCTCCTTAGCAGTCTATCTGGGAAGGGGAGTAGTGAATCTGACTTCACAGGGTGCTTGCAAGATTGGGAGGCACCTGCAAAACACTAGGAACCGCACCTCTCTGTGTCAGGAGTGTTAGCCTCCAACCCTCCCTGCCCCTCCCTGGCCAGGCAGGTACTTCCGACCAAAGAAGACAATGAGGCTCTAAGTGGGCAGGTCACTGCTGAGGGTCTTGCACTTGGAAAGGGAATAGTGCCACAATCGGAAGGTAGATCTCCTTACCCCTCCCAAAGGTAAGGGGTAGGGAGATGGGGCACAGAACTTTGCCCACTAAACTTTGGCACAGGTGAGGTCCTTGTGACCTGAATCTGGAAACCCTTGCAGGGAGGTTCAGGTAGGTCCACCAGGGCCAGGCCTGACCCTTGCCGTGCAAGGGTGCATGGTCAGGTGGGGGAGGCAAGGAAGCAGAGGAGGACAGCTCAGATGTGGGGCTGTGGGTTATGATGTGGGATGTGGGGGCCCTGCTGTCCCTCTGCTGCTGAGGCCAGTGCCCTCCACATGTCAGCTGGCTGGAGGAGGAATCTCATCACTGAGAATTAGTCTTGGGTCTGCAGAGGGGACCAAGACAACCTTTTGGCACAAAGGCCTCCCAGTGTTTGTCCCACTGACTTCCCAGGCTTGTGCAGGGATCCTTCATGAAGTGGAGCCACTGGTTGAAGGGAAGGAGACTTGCAAACACAGGAGGCAGAACGGGGAGAGGCGGGCTCTGCCTGCACCAGCCTTCCCCACTCCCTCCCAGAAACATTCCTGGCACCTCACCCCAATCCCCTGAAGGCCACCACTTGAAGCCCCAGCAGAGTCTCTGATTTTGCATTTGAATCCTAGACCTAAATCTACTCTGGGGTTGCCAGTTCCAGTTGGAAGGGGTGCAACTGAATGAAAAGAAAGGATCTCTGAATCAGGACCACGTCCTGCTCACACACCGGCTGGCCCCTGTGACCCCGGACTGGCATCCTCATGTTCCTCATCACACTGAGAGTCCCTGAGGGCAGGATCAGTGCTTCAGTGCCTGTGTCCCCATCAGTGGTCAATACTCCTTAAGAAGTGAGGGGTGGAGCCACAGAGTAGACAGTGACATTGGAGAGAAATTGGGACCACCTGGAAAACCTTGCGTGCAAGGCAGCAGGCAGCCCCTGGAAAGGCTGTAAGAAGAGCTCGTGTTCGATTTGTAATTTGGGAAGAATCCCATTGGCTGAAGGGTGGGACAGACAGAGGCAGAGGTGTGCAGGCTGGCCTATGTAGTGGGGTTGAAGTCGGGAAGTGGCGGTGGGACTACAGGGGACCATAAATAGCCTCACTGTGTAGTGAAGTGCTTGTGGCCCAGAGTGAAATTTGGGGGAAACTTCCCGGCATGAGGTGCTCTCGATGTCCCGGTGATGCTGGTTCCACCCACTGCACTGCCTTGATTAGATGTTTCTGAGGTCCTCACTCCCGCAAACACGTCACATGGTCCCAGCTTAGACGGCACAGAAGACCTCTGTGCCCCTGCAGGGAAAGTACTTGGCACAGACCTTCAGAAATCAGTTGGAAATAGATCTAAAGAGCCATAGGAAGTTCGTCCTCTTTTGATCCTTATGTGCACTTTTGAATCTTATTTAAAGAAAGAATTTGATGTGAGACAATTGAGTTCCCTGTGACGTCATTTCTAATAGCAAGAATGCTTGAATCAACCTAAAAGCCCCAAAATATGATAAGATTTAGGTCTACTGCCTCTACCTCCATAATAGGACTGTGGACCCTGAGGGTTTTCAAGGTGGTACTTGCCTGGAATGGAGAACCGTGTGGTCTTCAATACTTGGTTTCAGAAAAAGTTCACGATAATGTAAGAGAAAGCTTGTGTGACTGTGTCCAGGGAGGGAAAAAAAAGTCAGGTGCACAAGAGAATATGCAGTGTCTTCCAAGCACGGTCATATGTCCAAAACCTACACACAGAAAGCATGTTGATACTAAAAACAGTTCTAGGTGGTGGGACTCCACTCATATTTTTCTACATATCTCTGTCTTTCATGCTATTTATCATGAGAAGGTAGTATGCTTACAAAAGGAAATAACTTCTTTGAAATGCTGACTCCCAGTTTTCCTAAGACCCTTATCCCTGAGTTTGCAGTTGTATGGGATGGCATCTTACCCATGAAATATTCATAAGGCCAGGAAGTATGGAAATGTTCTAACCCAGGCTCCTTTTCTCTCTTACTTTCTCTTCCCCTGAATTTTCTTACCAAAGAAAGTAAGGACACTTGCACCTGCGGGTTCAGAGAGGTGACTGGGGAGGCCTACTCTGCTTTAGGGCATAAGAACGGCCCAGACCTACCTTGAAGGTCACAGAAACCCATCTGGAAAGCACACAAGCCCAGCAGGGTGGCACAGAGGATGAGTGGCATTGGAACCCTATGTCATTAGGAACAGGCCCTCTGTTTCCTTCTTTTCATTCATCCATCCATTCAACATTCATCCATCCATTCATCCATCCTTCTTTTCATTCATTAATTCATTCAATATTCATTCATCTGTCCATCCATCCTTTCCTCCATCCATCCATCCATCATCCAACCCTCCATCTATCCATCCATCTATCCATCCATTCATCATCCATCCCTCCATCCATCAGTCCCTCCACTCATCCATCCATCCATCCTCCATCCTCTCACTATACATGAGTACTGGGGATTCCAAAATGAACCTCATTCCTTTCCAGTGCTCCAGGTACTCACAGTCACAGGAACACACAATATGGCACAGAGACGCAGTGAATAAGAGAGGAGAGCGCAGCAGGAGGGGTAGGTACTGCAGCAGGCAGGGGGTCTCTCACCAGACTGGGAAGTAGCCCCAGGAAGCCTCCTTAGAGAAGTAATGTCATGTCAGGCCAGACAAGGAGGGTCCAACTTGAGTGGAAGCTTGGTAGACAGGAAGAGGACAGTGCAATTGGGTTGACATTAGAGGGACATAAGTGAGATGCTGTGTATGTCAAGGTAGAAGATAGAGAAGGATTCCAGAACTAGCTGGAAAGTGTGTCCAGGAGGGAAGAAAACTAGGACTCAGGGAACCCACTGCCAGAGCACCAATTTCTGACACCTGAGGGCTGTCATTTGGTAAAGGGATTGGCTATTGTCTTTGTGGCCCCAGCAGGCAGAACTGGATTTGAGAGGTGGGAAGTGGCCTAGTACCCCCTCAGTACTGTCCAACTGTGCAATGGGTGCCTTGGAGAGCAGGAGCACCCCATCTCCTCACACTGTACTGCTTTGCTGATGGGAGTCTTCTGGACTGAAATCCTGGCTGGTCACCCTGGGAAACTGGGTAATTCTGAGTGATCTGAGCTCCATTTCTGACCCAGTGCCTGTCTCTCAGAGTTTGGTGGGCCATGAAGCATGTTCATGGCCATATCTCATTGAACCTAAAAATAATCCTGGAAAGGAACCTAGCACCATTTCCACTCTATGGATGTAGAAACCGAGGCTCATGAGCGTTAAGTGACTTGCCCAACTTTTATAGTAAAGTAGAAGGTGGACAGAATTTTCTTGTCAATTTTTCTGCTCAATTTCCTGTCCTAACATTCGCCACTCCTAGCACTGACAAAACTATTTTGGGGTGTTAACCAGGTGGGCAGTGGGAAGTAAAAATTGTGGAAATGCCAATCTGTGATTTCCTCAGGGCAGGTCTGAGACAGTGTTATCCCCCACACTAGTGACAGCGTCAATGCACTTCTGATCTGCATTAGTTATCTGTTGCTGCTAAACAAGCAGATCCAAGATTAGCAGTGTTAAGAGTCTTGATCTGGAGTGTCCCCAAATGCCCATGCGTTGGAGGCTTAGTCACTAGCCTGGGGTGCAATTGGGAGGTAGGGCCCAGTGGGAGACATTTAGGCCTTGGGGACATGCCCTTGAAGGACATTTTGGGGCCCCATCCCCTTCCTGTCTCTCTGCTTCCTGGCTGCCATGGGGTGACAGCTTTGCTCTCCCGTGCCCTCCCTACCATGATGTTCTGCCCTGTCACAGGCCCAGACACAACAGAGCCAAGTGGCCATGAACTGAAACCATGAGCCAAAATAAACCTTAATGCCTCCAAGTTGATTTCCTCAGGTATTATATCACATTGATGGAAAACTGATTAACACACACAGGTTAAAACAGTAAACAACTATCATCATACCATTTCTCTGGGCTGTGAATCTGGGTGTGGCTGAGCTGGATGCCTCTGGTTCAAGGTATCTCAGGTGCGGGAGCTTCTGGGGCTGCAGGAGCATCTGAGGCCTGCGGTCAGGAGGGGTGGTCTGCCTCCAGCCTCACCTGTGCAGGCTTTGACCGGTCTTAGTCCCTCCCACGTGGACCTCTCCACGGGCTGCCTCATGACACAGCAGCAGGCTCCCCAGGACAAGTGACCCAAGGAGAAGTCGGAGAGAGCGTGCATGAAGTCCCCCAGGAAGGGTGTGCAGGTCCTTCACATTCTAAAATCAGAAGTGACATCCCATCACGTCTGCTGTACCCTGTGCACTAAGGACAGGTCAGCAACCAGACTGCACCCAGGGAGGTCCACAGGGACCAGACACTATGGAGGTAGGGGTCCTTGGTCCTCCTCCAGATCACATACCTCATGACCTCTGACCGCAGGCCCTGGGGGCTGGGGAATCTCTTGAGACTGCTGAATTGCTCAGGAAAGAGAGGAGAGGATGCGGTTCATCCTGCAGGCTGCTGTGGGCCAGGACAGAAGGGGTATGGGGCTCCCTCATCTTCCAGCTGGCCTTCCTCGCCACAGCAGGACTCTGCCTGGGCCCCACCATCTGCCTGGACCCCAGAGTGTCCAGGTCGCTCTCTAGAGCACGGCCTCTCCTTCCCACCCTGCCCAGCTGCCCTGTCATCTAGGAGGCATGAACAGCTGTCCGGAGGAAGCACCATGCAAACTGAGATTGAAGGGAGGGTGGATTACCTGGTGGGAAGCATTGTGGGTGGCTGTCATCCCACCTCTGCCTGGTGCTCCCAGGTCAATGGTCAGTGGTGGAGTGAATGTGGAACAGGTTAATGAGGGCCTGCCCCAGCCCTCCGTCCTCTTCCCCAGGGCTCTGGTCACTGCCACTGCCCCTCTTGATGCTCTTTGCATCACCTCTTTCTCACCCTAACCTGTCTTGCTCTTGGCTCTTTGATTTTGAAACCCCTTGACACTGGACTTGTTCCTGTTTAAT
The DNA here is from genome assembly GCA_020662805.1 of Glaucomys volans. Lineage (NCBI taxonomy): Eukaryota > Metazoa > Chordata > Mammalia > Rodentia > Sciuridae > Glaucomys > Glaucomys volans. The sequence goes on along the minus strand of JAJEJO010000174.1, from coordinate 153,825 downwards.
GGATCAAAAATCCCAATCCCCCTGTGCCTATTTAAGGCCCAGATGGGAGATCTATTCTTTTCATCGACCCACTGGAACCAGTCGATGACTCATACCAAAGGAATGAGCTGCTTAATGTCATGAGGATTGCTCTACAGAGAAGAGGGCACCTACGATCCCGGTGGCCCGTCCATGGTTGACATTGTGTTCATCATGAAGGGGCTGGAGAGAGTCCTCGTTGGGCCTGTCCCCTCATACAGCACAGGTGGCCTAAGCAGGGGGACCACTGGCTAGAACCAGGGGCCCAGCCCCGAGGATCTTCCGCAGATGGATTTCCTGCCCAGCTTCTTTCCATGGACCGTTTACAGACATGCTCAGCACTTTCTGCAGGTCAGGAGTCCGTCAGAGTTTAATTAAATAGGGGACGTAAAATATTCAAGGGGCGAAGCGAACACTTAAAACCTCTCAGTGCTGTGTGAGGGGCAGGACAGTGGTCAGAGGGAGAAAGACAGACAGCAGCAGCCAGAAATGTCAGGAGGGAGGAGGAGGGGGAGAGACGCCAAGCCTGTGCTGGGGAGGGAGGAGGCCGGGAGGGAGGAGGGCAGGTGGCGCCCACTGGATACTGCGTCCCAGTCCCATTGCAGGGAAGTTCGACTCCACCCCAGCAGGGGCTTGCCCCTCCCAGGACGGGCTGAGCGCTGTTCCCAGGTCTTCTCTGCAGCCTTTGGAAGAGGCTCCTGGGGGGTAGACTTCCCTTCCATGAATGGAGCACTCATGACACATTTTCTTCACCTATTTATGTCCCATGGCCCTGCTCTGAGCTTCTCTAAAGGCCCTTGAGCAGCAGGTGCTCTGGAATATTTTTTGAGAAAAGACAAGGAGGTGGGTGGGGAGGTAGGGCAACAACAGCAGCCCAGGCGCACCTTTCCCTGACCTGCTGAGCAGAGCAGGAGGACAGATGTGAACACCTGGACACCATTTCTCCTAAACCAGAGACCCTGAGCGTGGCCCTAAGGGTGACATGTGGGTCTCAGCTGGGGCTCTGGGCTGAGACTGGCAGCCTCAGGCTGCTCCTCCTGGGGACCTCAGACCCCGAGTCTCTAAATTGAGCACCGGGAGCCTGGGACTGAATCGCGGTTCCTTGCTTTGCCAGCTCCGTGACTTTGGGACATGCTGGACTTGCAGATTACCCATCAGCAGCGCACAGGTCACCTCAAGTCACGGCACGTGAAGGCTCAGGGGGCTCCTGCTGCGTGGAGGGAGCTCCGTCAGCTTTGGCAGTGTTGCACTCCCTGTTTCCATGGTGACCAGAGCACAGCTGGGGTGGCGGGTAGGCACCTGGAAAAATGGGGCATGTGGGGACATTCAGGTTTGTGACTCATCTGAAGCCACCCCAAGGGACAGTGCCTTTGTTGCTGTGGTGTGCGACTGCTGACAAGATAGCAGGCAGGAAGAGTGTGTCCACCAGTGTAGACAACTGCCTGAGCTCCCAGCGCACTTGTTTCTGGAACATTCTGCCGCAGAGAGATGGCCTGGGAATTCACCAGGGTGGGCATGGCCCAACAACTGCCAAGCCCCCTCCCCCACTGTGCTCACTTTAAACTGGGGTTTAAGCCGAGACCTGAGGCAGGCTGGGTTAGCAGTTCTGAGACCACCACAAACCTGGTGGCTTAGAACAATGACGTGATTTTCTCACAGTTCTGAGGGCCAGAAACCCCAAATCCTGCAGGACCGTGCTCCCTTGGGGACTCTGGAGAACACTCTGGTCCTTGTTCTTCCAGCTTTTTGTCCCTACTCAGCACTTTGCAGCTTATGGCCGGACCCCTCCAATCCCCACCTCATCTTCACACCGCCTTCCCCTCTCAGAGTCTGTACTCTGGGTGTCTCTTTTAAGAACACTTGTCTTTGGATTTAGAACCCATCCAGATAATCCAGGATCAACCCTCAACTCAAGATGCTTAATTTGAATATATCTACAAAGACCCTTTTACCAAATAAGATTTCATTCAGAAGCTCTAGAAATTAGGATGTGGACAAATCTCTTTTCTGAGGGACATCATTCAGCCCCACTATTCAGATCCACCATGCATGGTTCCTCAATTGTGCACTGAACAACTCCAGGGGGTATTAGTTACACAGGGCACCTTCTAAACAGCTGTGTGAAGAGTTTGACCTCCAGAGTTTGGGAAACAACATGCCAAACCTGGAGAGGTACTGGGGAGCCCATCTGAGAGGGACAGCATGCAAGCCTGAAGGTGACAGAAAGTCCTGGAAGGTTTCCTCTGAGAATTGGCAGGGGGTTGGAGCCACCTGGGGATGCGAAAGGACAGAGCTACATCAGCCACAGCCCTGAGTTGGGATGGAGGCTGGGAATAGTGCCACGAGAGGCATGGCCCCTGAATTCCGGGTACACAGGGGTCACCACTGATGACCACGAAAGTCATTTACAGGGCGCTCAGACTCCAGTCCCTGCTGCAGCAGAAGGTCTGCCTTCAGGCGGTTGGAAGTCCTTCCGGACTCAGTCGCTGCTGCAGGTTCAGCCGGGGGACTCTGAGCTTCGAGGCATTTCTGCTGCGTGACCTGGTTCCCTGGCTGCTGCACATGTGGGAGGTGGAGCAGCCCAGGAAGGAGGTGCAGGTGGTGGAGGAGGTGAGTGGGGGCTGGTGGCATGGGGCCACCTCAGCCAGGAAGAAGGCTTGCAAGCCCTGCCGGTTGGTGCCCTGCACAGCTCCTGCGAGTGCCTGAGTTTCTTGCTCGTGCATGTGTTGTCTCCCTCCTTCCACCACAGGTGCTGTGAGGGCTGGGCTCTGGGTTGCCAGGCTCACCTCTTTGCCCAGTGCCCAGAAAATGCCTGGCACTTAGTAGGTGCTCTGTGAATTTCTGCAGAATGTGACTTTGAAGGGCTCAGTGAGTGAACTGGCAGGCAGGGCTGTGATGGAGATTTCCACCTTAGTGGGTCTCTCTGGCTTTGGCCCCAGGACGTTCTGGAGAGGAGAGTGGATGGTGTGCATGTGACTCCATAGGTGACATTGCAGGAATTCAGGAGAGAAAGGGTATTATGTTTGGGCCTTGAATGTCCCCCACAGGCCATGAATTTAAGGCCTGGTCACCAGCCTGGGGTACTCTGGGAGGTGATGGAACTTTTAGGAGATGAGGCCTCCTGGAAGGAAGTGAAGTCACTGGGGCATGCCCTCGAAGGGAATATTGGGATCCGGGCCCCTTCCTGTCTCTGCTTCCTGGCTGCCACTAGGTGAGCCATGAGGGAGCATGGGTCCCTGCCACAGTGTTCTGCAGGCCCAAAGTGACAGGGCCAAGCGTCCATGAGCTGAAACAGCTAAACAATCAGTCAAGTTCAGCCTTTCCTCTTTCAGGTTGATTTCCTTGGGCCTTTGGTCACAGTGACAGAAATCTGACTAACCCAGAGGGTGACTGGCTGGGAGAAGGTATGGCAGGAGAGAATGAAAGAGAGAGACAGAAGGGACTCAGACACTGAGCTACAGGTCCTGGAGATGCAATGGGTGCTTCAGTTGAAGAGAAGAGAAGACGCAGAGCATTTGAAAAACTGGTATTGTTTGAGCATCTACTCTTCCAAACCTTGTTCCCTCTTTAACATAGACTTGCACATAAACTTTCTAAAGGTCACCATGAGACTCAGAGACAGAAAGGACCATGTTCTCTTTCTTACAGATAAGGAAACAGGGACTCAAAAGGGTTACATCACGTGCTCAAGCCCAAGTCACTTGTGCGCATTCACCCAGCTGTCTAGAGTCAGTGTTGACATGGGGACTCAGAGGACAGGGCCCCTGGACACACACCAGCCACCTCACTGTGAGTCCTCTTTATGAGGTGGCTGGCCTGCTGAAGGGAGAAGAATTTGGTTCTCCCTCTTATAACGTCAGGCCAGTTGCCCCTGTTCCCACTCCAGGCTGTCCACTAGGACTCTGGGACAGTCTGCTGTGACACTGCCATCCCCTGGGCCAGGGAATCTAGTTCAGCTGAAAGAAGCCAGTAGGATAGGGTGGGGGAATGAGTCCCAGGGCTGACTGATGGACACTCTTCCTCTCCTGGGCTGTTGCTCTGGTCCTGTGGCTCCTCCTCCTGGCCATCGAAATTCAGTAGCTTCCCTCTGGGGCAGATAAACATGGTGCCATTCAATGCGACCTTGTCAATCAGGCTTCCTGCTTGCCTGGCCCTCCCCAGGTTCTGGACGGCACACATCCAAGCACCTTCCATCTCCACCAAGCAGCCCCTCCCTGCAGCATCCCTCCTCATGTTCACGCAGGGTCTGGGCACCCAAGGGAGCACAGAGCCAAGAGGAGCCCCTGAGACTGCATGCGTCTGAGATGTTGGACCAAATTGCATGGTCCTTGAGCTTGGTTGTGGGACAGACGTGGGCACAAGAGCTCCAATAGGCACTCCCCCTGTTTCTTCAAGTTTCTTTTCCCTGGGGGAGGGCAGAGTTGGAGGAAGGTCTAGAGGAGCCTTGAAAGCCAGAACCAGGACAAACCCTTTGGTGCTCAGGCCCAAGGGAAATACCAACCACGGCTCTGGGTTCAAAGCACGGTTTAGGGCAGGTTGGTTATCTCTCTGAGCTTCGTTTCCTCATCTGTACAATGGGAATAATAACAGCATTTAACTTTTCAGAGACACTCCGGGAGAGCTAAGAAGTAAGGCCTACACAATCTCAGAGTGTGGGGCACAGCCCTGCTTGTTTCTTAACTTCCTTGGGCCAGGTTGTTTGGTTCTCACTCGTGAAGTCCTGTGGTGTGTTAGGGTCATAGAAACAAGGACCAGATCTATGACCTTTACCTGTATTTGTCCAGCCCTGCCTCAGTTCCTTGCACTGGGGAACAGCTCTAGGCTCTGGGTACAGTGATGAGTGAGAGCCCGCCACCCCTGGCCACGGTGCATTTTATTAGTGGAGGAGATCAAGCACACACAGTGTGGCCTCTGGCTGTAGACGTGAGGATGAAAAAACAGGGAAGCTGCCATTTTAGACAGGAGGGTCAGGGAAGGCTCCTGGAGGAGGCAGCTGAGTGAGTGGGCGCTGACAGCTGAGGGCAGGGCTGGTCCTTCCTCTCTGGCCTCAGTAACTTCTTGCCCCGGGACTGACATACAGTGGGCTTTAGGAAGTTTTGTCTGTTGGGTGGATAAAGGTCTGCTGGTGCGGACTTTGGCTAAGAGTGGGGACATGTACCACCCCACAGGTGGCCCTGGAAGGCAGCCCAAGTCCCCAGGCACAGGAAATTCATACTTTTATCCTGCAGCCCCACTTCCTGTTGAGAGAGCTTTCCGAAGTGTTTGGTATGCTGTGACCCTTCTGCCTCCATCCCGCATCCTTCCTCCCCCAGGACGTCATCTGGGCCCTGGCATCCTCCCATCACACCCTTGTTAAGTTTTTGCTCCAACGTTTCCTAGACAGAGGCTCACCCCCCTGAGGCATGCCAGTTCCAGACCCCTGCTGGGCGACGTGCCTCTCGGTGGTTCCATTCGGTGAGTGGCCTCCACAGGGCTCAAGTGCCCCTGAGGGACGAGAAAGACGGGATGCTTCCCGGCATCTCCTCTGCTGTGCTCCACACAGGCCCAGTTCCTCTGTCAGCCACACTTCCTCGCCTCTAGTGACCCACCCTGTTCACTCCACCCCAGAACTGGACATCTGCACTCCAGGGTCAGCCTGAGAAGACCCTGGATGTCCCTCATGTCCAGCTGGATCAGTTTGCTCAAGCTGCTGCAGAAGCCTGGCGCCCTGGGAGACTTATATGACAGCAGCCCATATTCTCATAGATCTAGAGGCTGGAAATCACGGTCCTCAGGGGAGGCTTCTCCTGGGGCCTCATTCCCTGGCTCGGAGGCAGTAATTTCTCCCTGTGCCTTCATGTGACCCTTGATTCTGTCCTAATTTCCTCTTAGAAGGACACTGGTTATGTTGTATTGGGCCCACTGGCAGGACTTCATTTGACCAGATTACCTCTTTAAAAACCCTGTCTCCAAACTCAGTCATACTCTGAGTCCTGGGGGTTAGGGCTTCAACACGGGAAGTTTGGAGGTACACAATTTAGCCCAGAGCTCCAGCCAGATATTTGGAAACTGAAACTGAGTAGGGAAGGGTCTTCCGCAACACCCAAGCCCATGCTGGAGCCTAGGAAGAGTCCTGCTCTCACCATCCCCAGAGACCACCATCTTCTGATGTCCATCTGCTTCACCCACAATCAGCTGAGGTTTTCCTCCTTTGCTCCCCAAGTAACTGTCTCCCCCATCCACACCTCCAGGACCCCAGGAAAAGGCTCAAGAAAGCCAGCCTGTCATTTCGTGGATGTTGGCTCTGCCCACTCAGGGCCCCTGCCGAGCCATGGGGTGTATGGTCCCTAGAAACACAGGGATTGAGGCCAGGGAACATGCTGCCCTGGTTTATTTTTTTTTTCCTTAAAAAAATTAACTAGGACAACACTGTGAAATTATTTCTGGTTTCTTCCAACTAGGAAGCCTCTAACTTTGCTTCCCCCAACAGTGAAATTGCACATGGAGCTCCGTCGCAGAGAGTGGGTAAGGCGGCATCTTGGGACAGCAGTAGCTGGGCGCTGGGGCCAGAAGAGTTGGGTCTCACCTTCGTGTTGCCACTCATAGCTGGGAGAGCATGGGCAGGTCACTATCTTGCCCCATCTTATAAAAATGGGGTCAGTCTACTCACCGTCCCTACCCTCCTCTGATGGCTTGGGATCATAGGACTTGACACAATGTGCAGCACATAGTGATGCTCAATGGTTTCTGGTCACAATACCTGCATACAGTAGATGCTCACTAAGTGGTTGCTCAATAGATGGTTGCTTAATATGCAAATTACTTGGCACCATGCTTGGCATATAGTCATTGCTCAATAAATGGCTGCTGAATTACAAGGAAAATTCTGTTTAGTAGTTATCCTTAGTTCTCATGTTGGATTGTGTTTATCTACTTTTTCTCTTCCTTAAAGACATGCTTGATGGGGGTAAGGAATGGGGAGTGAGGAAAGTTATTGTAGTTGGCAAACTGGTGGGCAAAGATTGTCTGCCTTCACCCATTTGTTCATTCATGAATTTATTCACTTAATTTGATCATCAAATATGGAGATATGGTGCTTGGAGATTAGGGATACAGAGATATGTAAACAGGGTCTCAGCTCCCAAGAATCATGTAGTTTTGCAGAGAAAAGAGAGTGATGGAATAACTCTAATGAAATCAGCTACAAAAACAGAGGACATTGCAGGGAGAGGCAGAGAAAAAGTGAACTGGCCACACCTTGGGCACATGCAGGACAGGAGGAAAGGCATCCTGGAGGTGAGCAGGTACTCGAATAGGGATTGGAAGGCAAGGGAGCATTCAGATGGGAAATGTCTGGAAGGGTGTCTTAGACCCAGGGAACTACATGAGCAACACCACATGGAGCCCTGAACTAGGGGGATGATGTTGGAGAGGAAAGGCAGCATGTGACTACTGGGCTGTGAGCTGAGAGGCAGACCTAGCTGTGGGACGGGGCTGGAGGGATCATCATGGATCAGACTGGAGGAACTTGACAGCCAAGGTCAAGAACCTGTGCTTCTCCTGCAAGTCATGTGAGCCTACTATGTGTCATAAGGTGGAGAGGATACCATCAGATGTGTTTTGAAAAAACTACTTCCTCAGTGCAGAGGCAGTGGGATCGGAGGTTGGCCAGACTACAGGATGGGGTTGTGGTGGTGATTCAACTGATGGCAGGGATGGAGCTTGATTCATGCAGGGGATGATCCTGGAAATGGCATTCTGTACAGAGTCCTAGATCCAGTGCCCTTGGGGAATAAGTCTGTCCTGGCTTGACAGAGTTCAGTGATGTTGCTGTTCCCTAAAATAGGTTCAGAGCAGGTCTGGGGGAGGAGCACCACTGGAGGGACACGTCACATTTGGGAGTTAATGAAGCTCCCATGGTGGAGGGACCATGTGTGCAGACCTTCCCCAGATGGAGGATTAGGGAAGAAGGAGTGTTGGTGGAATCCAGGGAGTTCCGGAATGAGCCTGAACTGAGTCGGAGTCAGTGGAGGATCCAAGTGCAAGAGTCCAGTGGGCAGCTGGATGGAGGATTGTAGAGCTCAACAGAATGACCAGACAAAATTGCGCTTGGGAGTCGGCAATGGGAGACTGTCCTGAAAGACAAGGCAGGGACAGGCCTTGTTCAGGAGACGGAGATGGAGAGCAGCATCCGGGAAGCCAGCCCTGTGAAGCGGGGAGACCTGGAGACTCCTGGGCTTGGGGCTGGATGTCGGGGCAGGTCCATCCTGAGATGGGAGCACAGCAGTGCTGCAGGGCCATGTCGGGTGGTCCCCTGGATACTGTGATTGCAGGTGGCCAGTTTCTTAACTGCAGACTCTTGTGACAGCTGCACCTTGAAAACATGCCCAGAGCCCCGGGGAAAAGCCTCACACACTTCAGGCTAGATCATGGAAGGAACATGGACAGTCGGAGGACTGAGTGGACAACCCCAGAGTGGAGGCAGAAACTCCAAGGTTGATGAGGCCCCTCAGCTCACCAGGCACAGGAGAGCAGGGACCACCATCACTGCTCTGTCTGGCAGGCTTGGGGGCTCTGGGCTGCTCCTTTCCTCTTTGGGTTTGACCCAGGAGTTGGGAAGGGCTGAGTCTGCTGAGGAAGCCAGGGCCAGCACCCCCAGCATTCCCAAGGACCCTGGCAGACTCGGGAACCTTCGCTGTAAAATGGGGAATTGGCCCAGGATGATCTCAAAGGCCTCTTCTAGACCCAACTTCCCAAAAACTCTTCTCCTTTCTGAGGGAATCTGTGGTTGCCTGGAGGGCAGGACAGTCTTGGGCATCTTTGTAACTCCAGTGCTGACCCAGACTTGGGTCCTGGCATGGACTCCTGGTAGCTGTGTGACTTTGGCAAGTTGCTTGACTTTAACTGCATTACAGAGACAGCAACACTTACCGTGGCCGTCATGAGGATTCAGTGATAAATGTCTGTAGAAACCTACATTGGGACATTCTCCCCTGGATGTAATGTTAGCATTGTGTTACTTCATGGCTGCAAGATGGCTGCTAGGCTCTAGGCAATATGTCCTAATGCAACCATAGCCATAGAGAGGAGAGAAGAAAGTAGAGTGCTCCCACTCTGTCTCCTAAGTAGAAAACTTTTCTCAACAACCTTTGTTCTCTTTGATCAGAAGTCAGTGTCATGTCCACCTACTGTCAAAGGCCAATGGGATGGCAGTTGTTGGCTTAGAAAACCAGAGGTCAGCAAACAATCACTTTCTGTAAAGAGCCAGAGAAGAAGGAAACTCTGTAGGCTGTGGGAGCCACATGAATACTTTCTCACTACTCTCACCTCTGCCTTGGGAGGGTGAAAGCAGCCACAGACAGTGCATAAACAAAGGGACATATCTATCTGCCAGAAGGACTGTGTTTTCATGAGCAGGTGGCAGGCGGCATTGACTGAATTTGGCCCGCCAGCTATCATTTGTTGACCCCTGGCTTGGACCCCTCAAGTAGTGTATTAGTCAGTGTTCTGTCACTATAACAAATACCTGAGGTAATTAGCTTATAAAGAGGAAAGGTTTGTTTGGCTCAGCTTTGGAGGTTTCAGTCCATGGTGAGTTGGCCCTGTTGCTTCTGGGCCTGTGGCCAGGCAGCACATCATGGCAGAAGCAGGATGGAGCAACATCACTCACCACATGGCCAGAAAGCAAAAATGAGAGAGCCAGGAGGAGGCTGGGCCCCCTGAGTCCCTCTGTGGCTCACACTCGATGACCTAAAGACCTCCCAGCAGGCTCCACTCCATCAACATTTCACACCTCCCAACTGCACCACCTGGGGACGAGCCTTTACCACACGGGCCTTTGGGGAGCAGGCAAGGTCCAGACTACAGCACAGCCAGTGGCCCCTTCCCTGAGGTCCCAGGCCCTCCCTCCTCCCTGCTTCCATTCAAGTGAACACAGTTGGGTTCTGTGTGCACCTGTGTGCCAATGTCAGGTCCATTACAAATGTGCTCTGCTCCCCTGCTTCCTGCAGGCAGCCGAAGCCTCTTCCCTCCATGACAGGTGAGAAGGCCCTCCCACAGGGCACGCAGGGAGCTGTGTCCTAGCTGCAAACAAGATCAAGGCTCCAGAAACAAAGGTGCTCCACTCCACACTGACCCAACAACCTACAAGTGGTGCAATCCGAACTTGTCCTTGAGCTGCCTGGAGAAATGGATCTATTTGGGGTCTCCATCCCCTCCACAGGTTATCACCACAGGTGTTCAAGGTCTTTAGGACCCGCCTTCTTTAAATTGGTTATGTGGGGGCGCTGGAGCCTGCATGGTTAGTTGACAGCTGTCATCTGGGGAAGGAAGACAGTTTTCTGCCCCCAATTCCCTTGCAGATGTATTTGCATTAAGCAAGTGATTATAGAGGCTCATTTTTCTGCCTGTCGTTTGGCTTGAGTGGGAATCAGGCTTTGGCACATCTCCCAGGTATCTGTGGGGATCACCCCGTCTTGGGATTTCAATAAAAGGTGGGGCCTACCCACCTACCTCTGTTCTGCACATGCACATATGCTGGGAAATGCAATGGGATATTTTTCTTTAATTCTCCCTGTTTCTCGGCCACTCGAGGGATGTGGAGTGGGGGAGGACAAAAGCTTCTCCATGCCGCCTTGCTCTGAGCTCCAGTGGCCTCAGCTTCTTGCCTTGTGTCACCTGCTGCACCTGCTCACCCCTCTTCTCTGAGCTAACAGAGACATCCTACCAAGCCCTTGCCTTGATTACTATTCAGACTGCTCTCTTGGGATGTTTGTAAATAGAATTGACCTTGCTGAGAATTAGGGGTCTTAACAGAGATGAGGGAAGCAGATCACTCATTAAATAGCAAGCAATTAAAACTGGAGGGTAGACATCTCTGTTACCTGATGACCTGCAGAAATTGCTCACTAGCCAAAACCTCCTCCCCGGCTCCCGTGGAGAGACTGACATCTCGTGGTCTCTTCTCTCACTTGGGTTCTCAGTGCTCGCCCTGCTATCACACCCTGCCCCAGGCCACTACACCAGGATCAGGAAAGTGCATGGAGAGAAGAAAACCTCTGTTCCTGTCTCCACACCTGTAATGTGGGCATAACCACAGCACCTGACCCACGGGGCCGTAGGGAGGGCTGTGAGCAGTCATGCTCAAAGAGACACAGCCCAGGGCCTGGCCAGCACAGGTGGGAAGGGGCCTTGGAGGGGACCACTTGCCCAGCACACTCCTGTGACACTAGATTTGTGTGTGTGTGTGTGTGTGTGTGTGTTACTGGGGATTGAACACAGGAGTTTTTACATCCTAGACAAATTTTCTACCCCTGAAATACATCCCCAGTCCTTTTTATTTAATTTTGAGACAGAGTCTTGCTAATTTTCAGAAGCTGGCCTTGAACTCTTGATCTTCCTGCCTCAGCCTCCAGAGTGGCTGGGTCACAGGGCGTGCCACGGGACCTGGCCTGTATGTCAAAGATCTTAAAGAAAAGTCAGATTTTCCACCTTACACCAATGAGGAGTGGGTTTTGGTAAAGAGAAAGGCCCCGGGCCCAGACCCAGAGGAGTGATGGGGATGATGTATTCTGGAAATGGAAGGTAGATGAGTTTGGCTCGGGTGTAAATAATATGAAGAAGTCACAGAAAATGTGAGGAGGAAGCAGGGGGAAATTGCGAAGGGCCCTGTTGAGACACTGCATCTTGCTGGGGAGTGGGCCTCTTATCTTGCCAGAAGAAGGGTCCAGCCAGGAAGTGGCACAGGAGATCTGCTGATGAGATACTCCCTCTGTGCCATGTGGGGAGGGAGAGAGGACAGAAGCAGGGAGGCCCACAGGGCCCAGGCCAGGGAGTCCAGGGCCCAGGAGGAGCGGGCAGAGAGAGGAGTGGTCTAGGGATGTGTTGGCTATCCCAGGAAATGGGGGGGATGAAGGTGGAGTCCATGGTAAGCTGGCGGCTTCTGCGAGATGGCGGTGTCATGCCCAGGGTGAGACCGGGGTGCGGAAGCCAGGTCTTGGCAGGAGCCGAGGGAGGGCTTAGCCATCCAGGTTACAGTAGGGTGAAGAGAACCCGGCAGCAGCTGGAAGGCTGGGGAACGAGCTTGGGAGGTTGTTACTGACCCGAGTCCAGCTGCTCCCTGCAAACGAGCCAGTCAAGTCCAGACAAGGCGTTGAGGCAGGAACTATGCAAACTCTGGCTGAAGGAGAATATGGAGGTTCCTGTCCAAAGTCCATCTTGCCCAGAGGCTGCTTTAGGGGTGGTGTCTGTAGGAGATGGGTGACCCAGGCAGGTCGGCGTCTCCACACCATAGAGGTTTGTGGCCAAATGATGCACATCTGACCTGCTTGTCTGGTCTTGAGATGCTGGTTAAGTCTGCAGCTCTGCTGAGTGAAGATTGGTATTTCCCTCCCCTCCTCTTATCTCCAACTAGTTAGCCCATGGGCAGCCCTGACATGGAGACCAGTGGGGTCGCTGCCCTGAGGCCCTCTTGTCCATCACAAGACTCAGGGTCATGAAGGAAAACACACTTCACCTGGTTATTGTGGAAGACATGGGTCGGGTGAGGTTAAATAGGGAGGCTAGCATTGGATCTGGTCTCAGTGCTGAGCTTCAAGATGTCACATTATGTCCTAGGCACCCTGTGCTCCTATGACTGGCTCCTGGGTGGAGAGTCTAGGAAATGTAGTGACTTTGCATGCCAAAACAACCGACCCTCAATGACCAGGGCTCTCAGTGGTGGTCCTCAGCCTGGGTTGTATGTTTAAATCATCCAGGAGCTTTGAAAAGTGACTGAGAAGAGGTCCCAGTTAGACATAGGAACCTGAGCTCTCTGTGGGTGGGTCTCACATCCCTCTGCGGCTGTATTTTCTTTTGAATGACACCCAGAAGACTCCAGTGGCACCACTATTGTGAGGGCCTGGGTCTGGAGGAGGTGCTCCCAGCTCTGGTAGACAGGGGCTTCAGCAGCTGAGCACCAAGGCACATACCAAGGCTGATGTTCTGAGCTTCCCCAAGTGCCAGTGTTCCCTTATTTTCTCTTCCTTTACAAAGAGTAGCAGTTCAGGGGCTCACTGAGGCTCCCCCCCTTCCCTTGGTGCTGGCTAACTTCAGGACTTGAGCACTGAGCACCTGGGGCTATTAGTGTAGATTGGATTTCATTGCAGAAGATGGAGTTCAAGCAACTTAGTGCGAGATGCTGCTGTCCTCAGTAAAAGGTGGGGAGAATAATATGCCTAACAACTTGGGTACATTTCACACTGGAGGTAGCTCTGACTGTGAGCTTGATGTCCCTGATTCTGGTGGCATTGCCAACTTGGGCAAATCACGTAACCTCCCTGAGCCTTTGTCACTTTGTCTCTAGCAGGTAAAGCCATTCCCACAGGACAAGACCAGACTTCAGATGCACAGGCAATAAGATGTTCACCTGTGCCATCCCGATCATGCTTTGCATCAGTGCCATCTGACAGAGGAATAAACTGAGATCTGAAAGTTCAGCACTTTGTCCAAGGTCACATGTTAGGTTAGTGACAACCTGAGTTTCTAACCTTGGCATTTGGATTTCTGGAGTTCAAAGTCTTGATCGCCAGATAAAACATGTGAGAGTGCTCTGGAGACTGGGAACTATGAAATTTAACTGTATATTAATTTTTTAAGGATCATACTTTCAAAATGGATAAATGCACATACCATCTGTTCCTTAGAAATAAAATCCATGGGATTATTGAAAATCAAGGCCAGCAATTATCCATTTTTTTATTTCATTCATTCATTAACACATAGATGCAGTTTGTCCAGGGCTGGCAGGAGGGGGGAGGGTGTGGGGGAGAGTCATGCTTGGGGACTGGGAGGGTAAGGCTGAGGTGGCCTCAGTAAACCCTTCATGTTGAGATAAATGCACAGTGATGGCCAGGCTAGCAGAGCAACGGGAAGCCCATCCCGCCAGGCCGTGGGTGACCTGAGGGTTACAGCTGGGTGTGAGAGCACCCGAGTCCAGAGGCACCAGTAGCCACCATCCGTCACCCCCGGGCAGAGCAGCTGTGTCCTGGTGGGAGCTCACAGACTCGCACCCAGGGGCCATCAGACCAGGGTCGGGCCAGAGTCGCGGTGCCTGCCTCGGATGGTGAGAAACCGCCTTTGGGTCCACTCTGGACCCCAGAGGAGCTCAAGGCGCCGCGTGGTGGCTCATCCTTCCCATGCACACACAGTGCTGAGTCCGCCAGGCACTGGGGGAAGGACAAGGACCAGGAGCCCCATCCGCCAGGAATTCCGCTCCCACAGGCAGGCATGACCGTGAGGTGAGACATTGAGATTAGAACAGCGCTCAGGGGTGCTCCCTTCACCCCAAATTCGGGTGTCTGATGTCTCCCTAGTTAGGGGAGCACATGTGATTTTGTTATTTCACTTTCCCAGAACTGAGATGAAAATTGTCTCGAAAAGAGGGTGTTAGTAAAAAATTAGACCAAGGGTGAAATTTTCATCACGTCAGATGGATGGACTTGAGCTCCGCAGTTGGGGAGCCTCCCTTCCCTGCAGCCCGCAGTCTGCGTGCGTGGGTGCACCGAGGTGACAGGGGTCTGCTGTGCTGGGCTGGGTGCAGAGAAACCATCACCCCTTAAGGGGCCTGCTCCCCCAGCAGCCTTCCTCTTCTTTCTCCCTGGTTCCAATGGCCTGGGTTCCCCTCACTTTAGCTTCTCAGCAGCCCCATGTAGATCTGTCTGTGGGGGTCACTGTTCTGTCCTGCCCTACTGGAACCTGTCCCTGCAGTCCTTAGCTGTCATCACTCTGTGTTCCCATCCCTTGGCAACTTCCAGCGTGCACACCCTAATGGGCCCTTTGGCAATCTAAGATACTTCTCCAAGGTCATAAGATCCTGGTATCCTGAAGATTAAGGGTCCCTGAGTCCTGGGGCGATGGGTTCAGAGTCAACTGATGTTCCATTTGTGCCTAACACAGTGGCTCACATAGAGCTGGCCCTCAGCAAATTTGTTCAATGACTGAGCACATCACACCCATTCCCTTCATTCTGGCATTTTGATATGGTAGTGACTTAGATTCAGAGAGGGTGGATGACCTACCTAATGTCACACAGCTCATCTGAGGTAGACTGAACCATGTCATGCACTTGTGAAAACTTAGTCTGGGTAGATGTACTGTACTTCCCGAGGATCGCTCAGGGAGCCCAATGGCGGCCCACGTAGAAGGAACTCTTGTGTTCCTCACTTTGTGAGTGAGGAAGCAAAGTCTTGGGCACATCAGCTACTTGTCCAAAATCACAGAGCTGGGAGTTGAGGGAGCTGAATTCTTACCAGGTCTGTTGGACTTCAGAGACTTCATTTGTGATCAATATGTCTCATCTCTTTCCTGAGGCCCCACTCTGTGAGGTGCTGCGTAGCTTGTGACAGACACAGCGATTCGGAGGGGGCTGATGGGAAGCCCTGCAGGAGGCTGGGAGGCTGAGCACTCGAGCGCAATCTTCCAGGATGGGCTGAGGCTACGGAGCCGATGCCAGAGTGCGCTACGGAGATCCTGGAGTTTGGATAAAAGGGGTCTATTTGATCGTCGTGCCTCCTCTAGGGATAAGTGTGGCCTTTAGAACTACCACTACATCTAGGAAAAGAAAATAAGCAAAGAAACAAAAGGCAGCTCATGTGTTCAAAGCCTGAAGCAGATTCTTTGTTCCAGGGTTATGTTAGTAAAAATGTTTCTATGAAAGTTTCCAAAAATTATAGACTCCTCAAAAATATTCATTGAGCTCCATTCAGGCTATTTTAAGATAGTTCTCCCACTGCCTCCGAATGATTGGATGCCACTCTGAGACATAAATCATAGACCAATAAGTTGGGATCCGTGAGAGGAACTACTGGTAGTTTATAATTCAATTTCAGCCTGAAATGAAGTTTAATAATACATAGAGTGACCTCATTTCCCTCTTATTAAAGTGAAAGATACGACTTCAGGGAGAAATTAGCTAATTGAATAGAAATATTTCAGATATAAGAGAAATAAAGGACATGGATTACCCTTGCCCGAAAAAAAAAAAAAAAAAAAAAGAATGGAACTGAGTTGTCATGGGAAATAAGTTATTTTCTGACTTGATGAAACTTGGAAAAATTTGGAGAATCTGCTTAGAGAAAAGACCCTGTATCCCAACCCAAGACTCCAAAGAAACATGGGCAAGGCAAACGAGCTCAGCTTTTCATTTGCAGTCAGCCAGGACAGGTCAGACCCTCTCCACTCCAGCCTTCCTACCTCCCTCGCTCTCTGCCCTCTGGCACATGGCCGCCATGTCCCAGGTACGTAATAATCCATTGAGTTCCCATTTCTTCCATGTTCCGACAAACTGATCATCCCCAAATCCTAACATGACCTTGTCGTTTAGCTGCTTAGGATGACTCAGGCCTGGTGGTTCTCCCCACGAGGGATCTAAACTCCAGAGCTGAATCCAGCCTCCACTCCCAGGCTCCTGGAGCCCTTCCTAGCCCACCATCTAACCATGCCGTGGGGGCTGGCTTACATTCTCTGCCTCTTGTGGATGTCACCTTACTTGTTCTGACAGGTTCCTGCTCATATTTTAAGACTTCTCTAAAACAACATGCCCCCGTTGGGTCTCCCAGTCCTATTCTGAGGTTTGCCCTGGAGGAATTGTCTACTTTTCTAGATTACGCTGGAGAACATGTATTGGACCACTCTTCCTTCTGTTTGTTTTTGATACCAGCTTCACTAGGAGTAATTCCATATTTACTGAACCTCTTTCCATGTATTCTACTTTATTGCCTTTCCTCAAAAATTCTAGTTCTACAAGTAACGATTCTGGTACCTTACTGTTTTTTATTATTAAAGATAATGATTATCATTTTTGTTTAGGGCAAGGCCTCTCTCATTATTCTATTTTCCTATAGTTTCTAGTGTGTTTTTGCAGGTTTGCTTTAGAATCACTCTGTTAAACCGAGTGAGTCTCCACCAAAGTCTTTGGGTTTTGACAGGAATTATGTCAACCTGGATTTAATTGGGAAAAGATCAGTACTTTACAGCTAGTCTTTTCTTCCAGGAACATGGTTTTCCTTGGTCTGTCTTCCAGCAGATCTCAGCACTTAGTGTCGTGACTGTCTTTCCTTCATTATACAGTTGCTGGAATTATCATTGATGGTGGTTTTTCTAATTTAAGTGGAATTATTTCTAAATTTAATCCTGTTTAATATAGGAAACGAAATGTTTCAGGAGCGTGTACTTTGTAGGCACACTTTGCAGCCCCGTCTTCCTGGTTGTGCTGCGTGGCTCACTTGGGCTGGTGACTGTTTCCCATGCTGCATTCTGCTGGTTTGCTGGGGGGCACTTATCAGATTGTGATTTTAGACCCACACACCGGGCTGGACTTGCTGTTGGGCAATCTGGGGCCACTCAACCTCCCAGTTCTTTGCTTCACTTCTCCACTCATTGAGTATATATTCCAGCACCTGCCTGGGAAGGATGCTGTGAGACTCAGCTGGGGTTCCCTGAGGAGTCCCACGAGGACTGGTCCTCAGGAGGGCTCAGTGCATGTGGCCTCCATTACTGCAGATACAGTCATCCTGCGAGAACAACGGCCTATTGATCTCCCCTTTTGCAATAGGAGCAACTCTCAAATCTGGTTCTAATTCTTCTGACTATAGCCTTTCAAAGGATAATATTAAATCACTGTGATGATAACACAGGGCCTTTTTCTTCTCCGTGAACATTAGTTGGATCCCATCTCATAGCTCTCAAAACATTTTCTCATGTCAACAAAATAAGCTTCCATTTTCAGCTTAGTAGGTTTTCTTTTCCCCCAAGGAATGAATAAGGACTTTGATCCAATGTCTTATTGGTACATATAATTAAGTGACTTACCACTTTTTCAGTCCTTGAAGCTTTCCTGCAAAACCTTTGTAGCTTTTCTGAAAACTTAAGAAATGCTGAGATAGTCCCTTAAAGTATCCTGCAATCCCATATTAATGTTTTTATCATGGACCTTCGTATCCTTCTTCCTGATGTAAATATTTGTCTTTTGTTGTACCCAGATCTTTGATCACCAGTAATTTGCTGGCACCTCTGTTCCTGTTTCATCGTCGAGGTCCTCTTACGTCCCATTGTGAAACTTCCCGTTTTCCTAAAGCATTCCTCAGGCTGCTGCAGCCCCTCATTTTCAAAGCTTCCCTCTTTCAGCCTCCGGGATAATTTTCTTCCACTGGTCACAATATTCTCTTCGCAGTCTCTGTGTTCTTTGTTTATTTTCTCCTCTTAATCTACCTAGGAACACCATGTGTCCTTGGGGGCAGAGCTTTGGATGGCCTAGGTCTGCACCATGCTGCCTGGTGGTCAGCACAGTCTTCTTCCAGATGCACAGCTGGGAGTCAGGAGCAGGGCCTGGACCACCTGCTGTGCGGTGACCAGGGGGCCAGGGAGCCCATTCAGGCCAGTTTTCCATCAGCTTGCAGGGGTGGAGCCCATGAAAGCCCTCAAGACCCTGTGCACGAAGTCCCCCAGCTCCTGTCTCCACCCCCAGTGGAGTACTGTCCCTGTGGGGGTCACCTTCCCCTGGATGCAGCGTGTCATGGCTATTCTCTCCTTTCGCTTTTCCCTGAAGATGAAGATTGGAAGTAACTGAAAAGAGCATCAGCTGATCTATAATACAGCACTCAAAAAAGAAATATGGACACCCATCCCTGGAAAATACAGACCCTGGTTCTCTGCCAGAGGAAGGAAAGACAGATAACTCCTCGTAGGACTGCCATAGCAAAACGTCACAGAGAGGCTCAAAATGACAGAAATCAATTCTCTCAAAGGACTGAAGGCCAAAATTCTGAAATAGAGGTGCAGAGAAGGCCTTGCTCCTTCAAAGGCTCTGGGAAGACCCTCCTCTGCCTGCCCAGCTTGGGTGGTTGCTGGCAGTTGTGGTTTCCTAGGTTTGCAATGTGTCAGCCCCATCCCTGCCTGTCTTCATGTGGACATTCTCCTGGTGTGTTCAGTGTTCCATTCCTCTTCTTACAGGGACACTGGTCTTGGGTTTAGTGGCCACCATTATGGGTAGAATATGGAGTGTCCCTCAAAGCCTCATGTGAAAGTGTGGTCCCCAATGCAGCAAGGTTCAGAGGTGGGACTTTGAAGCAATAACTGGATTGTGATTGATCCACTTGATGGATTAATCCATGGAAAGCTGGATGGACTACTGGGAGGTGAGACCTGGTTGGAGGAAGTAGGTCACTGGGGGTGCTCCCTAGCCCCTTCCGCTCTCTATCTCTGCTTCCTGGCTGCCAAGAGGTGAGCAGCTTTCCTCCGCCATGCCCTTCAGCCGTGATGTTCTGCCTCACCTCAGGCCCAGAGAAATGGAGCCAGTCTACCATGGCCTGAAACCCCTGAAACATGAGCCCAAACAAACCTCTCCTCCTCTAAGTTGTTCTTAACAGCAATGAAAAGCTGACTTACTCCCCATCCTATGCCACCATGACTCCTCTTAACCAATTACATCTGCAAAGACCCTTTTTCCAAATAAGGTAGCATTCTGAGGTTCTGAATAGATATGAACTGGGGACACATTGTGTCTGCCACATCTGCTCAGCTCCTGATGGCCTTGTGGGTCCTTGCTCTTTCATAGGACAATGTCTGCTGAGGGCAACAGTTCTTCTTCTCAGTCTCGTTTCTTTGACTTTAAGCAAATAACTAGCCCTGCTAAAATTGGCTTCTCACTTTTGATTTCAGTGTGGTGACAAGTTAGGAAATTTTGACTTTTTCCTATGTTCTCATTGGTATTTTAATGAAAGGTGGGAGGAGACTGGACAGGGGAAGGTACTGTTTTAAGCTTTCTGTCTCCTTAAGGGCAGTTCACGTACCTATTCTCCAATTCTGTTTGCTTACTTTCAAAATAAATAGTAGCCAGAGGGCAGACTTCCTGCTCAGTATCCAGATCACTTGGTGACATCTGTTTGCAGTTGTGTGGCACCGGTACCATACCGTGGATGTTCAATAAAGGTTTGCTCAGTAAAGAAAGCTTTACTCTCCAGTAAGCTGCCCCAATGCAAATAGAGTTCAGTGACTCTGACACATTTGGTTCATAGTGAACCTTAGCTGCCTGGTGTCCTGTCAGACAGTTCCAGAAGCAGAAGTCCAACCCAGTCCGTGGGGCTCGTCTGCAGGCGCCCATTCCACCTGCTTCTCATGGGGGTCACTCTTGCATAGACCTGCATTATGGGGTCCCCAGTGGGGTTCTTTGACCCAGGCCCCACACTGCCCATGGGGACTAGAGTGAGAGGAGCTTCCAGAAGCCTGCTTGGGAATGGGAGTTGGGCATTTTCATGTACAATGGAGAGCAGGCTGGGGGGTGCCTAGCTCTTCACAGAGATGAGCAGCTCAGTGGGCAGCACGGAGCCCTGGGACCACAGGGGAAGAATCCTGGCTGAGGACAGAGAGCCTGCACAGCCAGACTCTGCAGGACAGGCCCCCCAGCAACCTGAGCAGGGCCTCCCACTCTGTTGCTCAATGTCTTCCAAATATGGGAGATCCATAGATTTACTGCCTTCATTTTTAATTGCCTTGAACTTCCTAATATTCTGGAGCCAGCACATTATTCTTACCGTAAGTAACCCATTTATGTGGGGTGTCTGGCTTCTCTAATAATGGTTACAGGATAAAGTTTCTTTTCCTTATGCTGCAGTGGGACTTCAATGGAAAGTATGCTCATTAAAAGGACAGATGGTACCTGGACAAAGCAAAGAGGGTGAGGGGCATCTGCCCAGCTGCCATGTAAGAAGGTCTGCAAGGTCTCCAGGCCCTTCTGAGTTTAGCGTGTCACAGCCCAGGGTTCTCAGAGTTCTCAGGGAGACAACTGAGATTCAAATTCCCAATGTGGGAACCTGTTCTCAAGGTTTTTTGATCAAAAGGTTGCAGATTTGTCCTGCCTTCCGAAGCCTCTGCAATACAGTTTATGTTGGCAAAATCCTTCTTGTGCAGTTATGGAATCAAGAGTGTGTAGTCCTTGCTATTTGGTGTTGCAGTGCTCTTGAAAATGATGCTGGAAGCTGGTTCTGTTTTAAGCTCAAGCACACCTGTTGCTGCAGGTCTGTGTGTTTGGGGTGCCAGCCTTAAAGAGCTGGGTCCCTCACTAACACACCCTCTTCCAGGGTGCAGTAGCCTTCCCCCTGGAAATTTGTCTCTGAATTAAATGTCAAGAAATCAACATAAGAAAATATAGAATAGTACCTGGCATACAGTAGGTGCTTGATAAATATTGGTGGAATGGATGAATGAATGAGCAACAGGAGATTTTAATAATTAGTGACTCAGCCTTTGGTGTCATAGACCTGATCTAGAATCCTGATTGTGCCACTCATTAACGGTGTGATCTTGGGCAATTTATATACCCTCTCTAGACTCAGAACTTCATTTATAAAGTGGAGATGATAACATTCTATGTCACCGGGTCAGTTGTGAAAATTATATAAACAAGAAAACCATCTCAATCACATTGTGCCCCATTATAAGCACTTGATGAAACCTTCTTGTGTTGGTCATTGATAATAATAATCATAAAAACAAATACATGGAGTCCCTGAATCACAGGGTCTGATTTGCCCCACATGTGCCCCTCCCAGGGATCCTCCGTGAGTAGCTTTGGGGACGTGGCTTTTCTCCTTACAGTTGTGTTCTCCACTGAAACCCCTTCTTGGTTCTCAGTGTTCCTTTGGGCTCCAGAGCCAGGTCACTTGTCAACTGCCTGGCCAAGCCCTTCCCTGACAGCTGGGCCGTGGACTACTTCTGGGCTCCCCAGCCCTCTGTCCCTTCCTCTCTAATGTTCCGTGGCTGTTCATCGGCGTCCCTCTTCACCTGCTCTCCTCCTCATTGGATTGGCTTATGGAGGGCAGACTGCATTGGAGCTCCTGGCAGGAAAGAAAGCTCCTCCAGGGGCCCAGGAGGCCAAGGAGTGCAGGGACCAGACTGAGGGCAAATGGAGCCTGGGCCCCCAGTGCTGCTTTTTTTCAACCCAAATCTTGGGGCTGCTGCTGTGAAAATCCCACCCTTCCCCACAGATGCCCTTTGCCTTCCTTTGTTCTTTCTCCTCCCTGCCTGGGGGCTCCCTGCTGGGCTGGCACTGGAAACTCTCAGCCAGGCCCAGGGAGCCTCAGTGCTTTCATCTGGGAGGGGGCACTGTTGTCACCCTCAAGGGACCAGGGTAGGAGACAGATTGTCATAGGAAGAGCCAGCTGGCCCATGGAGAAAAGAAGCTGGAAGTCATGTTTCCGTCAGCAGGGAGCCTAAAGAGAACCTCAGGGAAGCTTGGTGGCTCTGTGTCTCCCCAGTTGCATGACCCCTCTGACAATCTGCTAGGAAGGGATGAGCATGTGCAGCCCTCACCCATGTACTCAGCTCGACTGTGACTCCTTACTGCCCCACATCCTGGCCCAAAGCTGAATTTCCTTTTGCATTTGCCTCAAGACCCAACTTACTGAGGAATAGCTCATGCTTGGGATCATTAATTCAATGCAATTAAGCCAACACTGGTGAGCAAGTGCTTTGTGCATCCACTGGGCTCTGGGGACACTGCAGGGAGCAAAACATTGGCCCTGTTGTCATGCAGCTTGCAGCTCCTGGGGGAGTCTTGGATCTGAAAAGATGAGGTGATTAAACCCAGAGAAATGGAGCAATGTGGCCCAAGTCACAGGAAGTGACAGCTGGAGAACGAAGCCAACTTCCCGGTGTGATTGCAAGAAGCTACTCCACTTCTACTTCTCCAATCCATTACTCAGCAGCAGGAAGGCCAGTAGCTTCCTGTTGAACAACCACAGTCTCAAGGGGCTTTTGTCCTTCAAAACAGAGCCAGTCTTACTTTTAACACTACTGTGAAGAAAAGTGGAACATTCTTCAATCTGCCCACTCTTGCTGTAACTTCCACTGTCACGTGGTGGCACTGCTGAACGTAGGTCCAGCACTGCCTGGTGACTGTCCTTCAGGCTGCCGAGTTGCTAGCCCAGTTCCCTACACTTGCTTCCAAAGGACCACAAACTTGGACCCCAAGATTCCACCTCTTTAATTTTAGATTCATATGTTCATTCTGTGACTGGGCAGCTGAATCAGCCTCAGCTTCACGTAACCCAGGAGCCAGACTCCATGGCTCACAAACCCAGCCCACAAACTCCATGGCTCATGTATAAATCAAAGTCACAGACCAAGACTCCCTCAGCCTCTGAGTCATCTGTGTCTTTTGTCCCCATTGCAAATTCTATGAGCTCCTTGTGCACATTCTTCCATTATTTCCCAACTGAGGATATAAAGGGATGCAGTCAAAGGTTGTCTCCATTAAGGCAGGGAATATTCCACAATTTTCTTCTCCAGAGCAATCTGTGTGTGCATACATAACTAAGGGCTAACTCTCATGAGATTCTCCCCTAAGTCTTTCTAAGGTCACCCATGCCATCCATCTAGAAGAGTTTGTATCCTTTGACACGGGCTTTTAATTCATACTGACTCTTGCTATCTTGACGGATTCCTAACAGGTTTTCTCTTTGGTATGTGTTCAGATTCACATACACTGGTGTGAGTTAGCTGTGTCCAACCTATGCACATTCTGATGGGAGACAGTTGCACAGATTGGATAAGAAGATCCCTTTGGGGTTGCCAGAACTCCCTCTCCTTAAAAGTCACATCTGGTCTCTATGGGACTGATTTTCAGTCCACTGATGCCTTCCAAGGCTGAAGCAGAGATCTGCAAGGAAAGTAAATGATTCCTTTGGCTGGTTGCTTCTGAGAAAAAGTAAAAGAGATATGCCACTTTCTAAGGAGAAGCTGTGAAAGCTTAGTGGAAAATCAGGGTGTTACTGGGATTGGGAGAGGAAAAAAAAAGCAAAAACATAAACACTGAGAACAACCCTCAGAAGCCAATAGAACATTCACTTGAGGGAATGAGAGGAGATGTGTTTAAACGAACAGGACCATCCCAATGAGGAAGACCCGCCTTCACGTTCTGCTCATTGATCAACATGGCCTTGGGCCAATCACTTCACCTCATGAGTCAGTTTCCTCCCTGTGGAGTGGAGCTGGATGCCCACTGTGGAGGAGTCTGGGAAGACAGCCCAGGTGGGGGCCAAGAACATCACTGACCATAAATAGTAACTTGCACTATCTGCCATCCAACACACAATGTGCCCACAAATAAAAGCTCTTTAATGGAAGGATTTGGAGTAGAAAATGAGGAGAGTTGAGGGAACAAAGGAGGGAGAGTGAAGCCTCTAGAGGCTAGCACCTTCAAAAGCCTTGCCCTGTCCCCAGGATAGGGGACACCTGGAAACAGTGTGTTACCAAAGCTCATAAAGGGTGCCTGGCAGAAGCCCAGCAGGAATGGGGTAAGATGCTGGTGGGGCAGCACTGAGGGAGGATGGGGACCGAGAGGAGAAGTCTGGCCTTGCTCCCTGCCCACCCCCGGCACCTGCCATCAGGGAAAGCTGTTGTTCTCACCAAGATGGGTTCTTAAATGCAGTAAGTAAGAAAGAGAAGCCCTGCAATAGAATATCAAGGACTTCTTAAAAGCAAAGAGTTAGGGAAGGTCATTGCAAGGTCGTGGAGCTGGAGTCAGTGAAAATGGTTTCAGGGCAGAAGTGACCATGGTCCTGACGGGGGCTGGCCAGAATTTATGAACTAGGCTATTGGCTGGAACAGTCAGGGGTCTTATCGCTGAAGTTTATGAATTCATCTGGAGATATTATTACAATTTGCAGTCTTATCTTGGAACATATGGGACTCAATGAGCTGGTGTTTAAAACATTCTGTGCTTAATTTGTGCTGCCTGTCATGGCTGGTTCAGTTTTTGCCTTTTGCAGGTCACAGTTCATTTGGAAAATTGGTTTCTGTTTGATTTCTTACTTCCATTAGCCAAACCCTCAGCCAGGAAGGGAGCTCAGAGGCTGACCTCGTGGGCTGAGCAGAGCAGGGACAGGAGGAAGGACTTGTGGACCAGTGCACAAGGACCAGCGTCCACCCGCTGCCCTCCTGACTCCTTCCCTCGTAGCCTCCTTTCCCAGCTGATGTCCTTCTTCCTCATTCTGTGTGTATCTTTCCTCCATTTATTTCATATTTTGAGAATTTCTGCCTCAGGCCTTTGCCAATTCTATTTATACAAATAGAATTTTATTATGTAATTGAACATTTTTACACTGCCTTCTATACCCAGAAGTCTTGTCCCCTCAATCAGCACTAATAGAACTTTCTGGGGAGATGGATATATTTCACAATCTGCCCAGTCCAGTCTCCTACCATGTGGCACAAGTGGCTACTGGTCATTTGCACTATCACTGTTGAGAATAAGAAATGGGATTTAAATTAAGGTAAATGGTCATGAGTAACTGGGGCTACTGTACTGGATAACGCTGCTCCAAACAGCCCTGTTGGATGCTCTTAGCATCTGCACTTTAGACCAGAGAAGGCTGAGTTCTGGGAAGGTTGGGTACAATGCCCATGGTGACCCAGCTAGCAAGTGGGGGAGCCAGGGCAAGAACCCAGTTCTCACGGGCCCCAGAGACAATTCAACCTTATAACACAAGTACTTCCTCTATCTGGAGTCCCTTCTTGGCCTCTTGGCCAGCTCCTACTCATCCTTCAAGATCCAGCTCAATTCTCCCTCCCACTGTCAATAAATAAATAAATAAATAAAACAAAGTTCAGAGGACCCAGCACCACTTGTGTCAGCAAGTGTCTCAGTGGAGGTGCTCCCCATTGCATTGTGGGTATTTGTTTATTTGGGTACATTACCTATTAGACTCTGAGGTCACTGGAGACAGGGACTGAGTCATTATGGAAGGCCCATTGTAGGTGCAAGAGAAGTTTGGCAAATGAGTGTTTCATTGGTGTGTCACCTGCATGGATTCATTCCATAAGTGCTGATGCTGAACAAGGTCTCTGAAGGGAGGAAATCCAGGCCAGCCCACCTCTCTAGGTCCCCATTCTGCTCCTGCTTATCCATGATTGCCTGCTACCTTTTTGCCTTGAGTCCCCTCAGTCCCATATTTCCTCGCACATGTCCCCAGCAGGGTGGTGGGTCAGCAGTGACTGGAGACTGTGATGTCATTCAATAGGTCCTGCTGAGCACCCAGCTGTCCCCTACACAGGGCAGCTGTGGGCCAGATGGCCACCAGCTGAGGAGTGTGGACTCCTAGGTAAAACTGGGTAGAGGCACCCTGACCCAGTAACTGGGACGCGGCGTTGTAACATGGGAATTGGACAACATGGAGGGCAAAGATGGCCCAGGAGCCAGGGAGGCAGCCAAGATGGCTGGAATGGGTAGGGCTTCACAGCAGGAAGGGCACCAGCCTGGCAGGAGTAGAAGATGACCAGTTAGGCAGATGGTGGGAATGAGGTGGGATGGCTGAGTGATTCTGGTGTAGAGGGTGTGGACGCTGGAAAAGATATTTAGGGTTTTGCATCAGGAAACAAGGAAGGCTTGCTGGTGGTTGGGCAGGGAATCAGTGTTCACAAGCCCATAGAAAGGGACAGGATGCCAGATGAGTGCAGGCAAGGGGCTTAAGCATGCTCATGGGCTTGGCTACACTGGAAATGGCCAGCCTGAAGCCACATGGAAGCCAGGAGTGTCTGGCTGGGCAGTGGTTATTTTTGTTTTGTTTTATTTTGCTTAAAAAACAGCAACATCTATTTCAAAAGTTAGCTACAGAAGGTGAATTTCCATAGCATATTGTGAAGCATGGCTTTTCAGTTAGATCAAATGGTGATTCCTCAAAATTAATTTCATCCATTTTCAATTCCATGTTTTCCCATGAATGCACAAAGGTTTGCAGAGGCAGTGTTTGAAGAGAGATTTGAGTTATCAGAGAGGCATGAAGCATGTAGCAAGAGAGACCCAAGTTGCACTTCTCTTTTTTTTTTAATTGTTTTTTCTTACTTACACATGACTGTAGAATCCATTTTGATAAAATTATACAAGCATTAGATATATCTTATTCTAATTAGGACCCCATTCTTGTGGGTGGGCATGAAGGTGAATTCACCTAGGGGTTTTCATATGTGTACACAGGAAAATTATGTTAGATTTATTCTACTGTCTTTCCTATTTCTACTCCCCATTCCTTTCATTCCCCTTTGTCTAATCTACTGAATTTCTCTTCTTCCCCTCCTGGCTTTATTGTAGTTTAGCTTCCACATATCAGTGAAAACATTTGACCTTTGGCTTTTGGGGACAGACTTATTTCACTTAGCATGATAGTCTCCAGATCCATTCATTTACTGGAAAATGTCATAAAGACATTCTTCTTTATGACTGAGTAATATTTCATTGTGTATATTTACCACAGTTTCTTTATCCCTTCATCTGTTGGTGGGCATCTAGGTTGGTCCATAGCTTAGCTACTGAGAATTGTGCTGCTATTAATATTGATGTGGTTGTGTCACTGTAGTATGCTGATTTTAAATCCTTTGGATGTATACCAAGGAGTGGGATAACTGAGTCCAATGGTAGTTCTATTCCTAGTTTTATGAGGAATCTCCATATTGCTTTCCAGAGTGGTTGCACCAATTTTCAATCCTACCAATAGTGTATGAATGTTCCTTTTCCCCACATCTTTACCAATATTTGTTGTTACTTGTATTCTTGACAATTGCCATTCTGACTAGAGTGAGAGGAAATCTCAGTGTAGTCTTGGTTTGCATTCTCTAATTGCTAGAGATACTGAGCATATTTTTATGTATGTGTTGATCATTTGTATTTCTTCTTTTGAGAAGGGTCTGTTCAGTTCCTTTGCCCATTTATTGATTAGGTTATTTTTTGTGTGTTAAGTTTTTTGAATTTTTTATATAACATGGAAAGTAACACCCTATCTGAGTTGCAGGTGTCAAAGATTTTCTCCCATTATGTAGGTTCTCTCTTCATGCTCTTATTTCTTTTGCTGTGAAGAAGCCTTTGAGTTTGGTGACATCCCATTTATTACTCTTGATTTCTTGTGCTTTAAGAGTCTTGTTCAGGAAATCAACTCCTGTGCCAATATGCTGAAGTGTTGGGGCTACCTTTTTTCCTAGGAGGTGCAGGGTCTGGTCTAATTCCTAGGTCTTTGATCCACTTAGAGTTGAGTTTTGTGGAGCGTGAGAGACAGGGGTAAATTTCATTCTTCTATCTATCTATGGATTTCCAATTTTCCCAGCACCATTTGTTGAAGAGGCCACATTTTCTCCAATGTATGTTTATGGCGCCTTCATCAAGTATGAGATAACTGTGTTTATGTGGCTTTATCTCTGTGCCTTCTATTCTTTTCCATTGGTCTTCTAGCCTATTTTGATGCCAATGCCATGCTGTTTTTGTTACTATAGCTCTGTTGTATAATTGAAGGCCTGGCACTCTTATGCCTCCTGCTTTGTATTTCTCAATAAAGATCTCCCCTTGATCTGACTTGATGATGATGGGCCTTCTCTCTCCAGCTAAGTCGGAAGAAAAACTGGCGAAGCTGGCATGGTTCTCATGCCTGCCTTGCTCATGATGAGCCTTCTTGGATCCTGTAGTTAACAATCAGCATCCCATCATATTTCGGTGCGCCCTTGTCTGTGCTTTGTGGATGATAAGCAGTCTGACTCTCCTGTCAAGCCTAGGAGGTCAGCAGTGCAGATTCCCTGCAGAGGAGGCCACGGGGGTCAGGGAATTTACTTCCCAGAGGTCAGGTAGGCGGGGAGTCCCTTGATGTGGGCATTGATGCAATTTGAAACATTGTTCCTTGGGGGGTTCCCCAGAGTCTGCATTGGAGCATGTGGGGAGCTCCCTTCCCCAGGTGGCTTTGGAGACCTCGCTAGTCCTCCTGCCTGCCAACAACGCCACAGTTATGGGTCAGTGCTGCTGTCCAGAGTTCTGGACTCCTCATTGCCATCCCACCCCCCCGCCCCCAGAGGCTTTCAGGGACCTCTCAGCTGATGCTTGTGTTTAAAGCGTGCCACTTCCTGACCGTAGTGACAGCCCCAGCTCCCCGGCTCCAGCAGCCCCTCACGTGGAGACAGGAATAGTCCTTCCTGCCGTGAAAAATAGAAACCGTGAAACAAACCAGCGCCTTCTCATTTCTGTGCAGGGCAGTCCTGTCATCTGAGCAGCCAGCGCTTCCAACATTCTGCCACACGAGACGGCAGCGAGGGGCTTTCCCTGTCAGGAAGGGAAACGCAAAAATGATGTCAGTGTCCCTGGCGGAGCACCGCGGCTGCTGCTGTCTTTTCCTTCCCTCTCCTTCCCTTCCTTCAAGGTGCGTCCACCCCGCCCTGGCTGGGACAGGATGCAGCCGCTGCTGGGCCTGCTGCGTTGCTGGCATGTTCTCTGAAGCAAAGATGAACGACACTTCAGCTCTGTGCTCAG
The DNA here is from genome assembly GCA_020662805.1 of Glaucomys volans. Lineage (NCBI taxonomy): Eukaryota > Metazoa > Chordata > Mammalia > Rodentia > Sciuridae > Glaucomys > Glaucomys volans. Next base: position 124,514 of record JAJEJO010000174.1, on the reverse strand, counting down.
GAGCTTCCTCCAGCTGGGGGAACAGGCACTGAACCCTGGCATCCGTGGGTTCTGAGATCAGAGGAAAGGACACAGGCCTCCTCCAAAGCCAGCGTCCCCTCTGCCAGCAGGTGAAGTGCTTCCGTCACTGCGTGGCTCGGGACTCACTCCTGTGACCTCGTAGAATTTAAATTGCTTAATTTTTCAGAGAGGCAGGAAGGCACTGCTCGGTGGAGACTTCAGAAAAGGTGCACGTCTGTCCCCCGGTCGGGGAGGCCAGGGGACTTGCAGGCTAGGTGGTCTGGCACCTCTCCATTGCGCTCCATTTTCCAAAACAGTGACAGGCCATTTCTCAGATCTTAGGGCAAGATGCCTCCAAGGGATTAAATATTCATCGGTCCTTCCTTCCTCTCTCCGGTTCTTAGCACTTTTTGAAATGCACCTCCCACCTCCGCACCTTGTTCATTGATTCATTCATTCCCTTGCTCCAACCAATCAGAGCGCTCCATGAATACCACCCGACCCAATCAGAACAGCCCACTTCCCCTGGGGCCTTCACCCTGATTTCATTGGAATCTGTGAGAATCCAGTTTCCACATCGATACAAGTGCTCAGGAACCACCTTCAGGGTAGAGAGTTTTTAAGATATGAAAGCAAAATGTAGAAGATTGTGTAGTCTGGGAGCATTTGTGTGAGAAACAATTTTTTTTGGAGAAGAATTTGCATGTTTTCTCAAATCTGCACGGACTGTGTGGAGGAATATATAAGAAACTAGAAGCATTGGTTGGTTCTAGGAAGGGGAGTGTTATCTGAACAGCAGAGCAGAGGGGAGACTCTTCTGCAACCCTTCCGACTTGTCATAGGGACTTATTTCCATTTGAAAAAATTACAATTACTATTAAAAGTACATGAATTTTAAGGAACTGTAGACCTAGACCTTCCATCCAGACTCTGAGTCACTGTGTTATGGTGACTGTCATCACTCATGCTTCATAAACCTGTGCAGTTCTCGGAATGAGCCACCTTCTTCAGCCCCCAAACATGTGTGTGTGATTCCTTCTCTCTGGTTCACCCTTTCCTTCTAGAACCTCTGTCCTGGTTTGGATGTGAGGTGTTCCCCAAAAGCTCACATGTGAGACAGTGCAAGAAGGTTCGGAGGAGAAATGATTGGGTTGTGAGAGTCTTAATCCAATCAGTGAATTAATCCCTTGATAGGGATTAACTGAGTGGTGACTGAAGTGGTGGGTGTGGCTGGAGGAGGTGGGCATTGGGTACATATTTGTATCTGGCTCATGGAGTCTCTCTCTGCTTTCTGATCACCATGTGACCTGCTTCCCTCCACCACCCTCACCCACCATGATGTTCAGCCTCACCTCTAGCTCGAAGGAAAGCATCCGGCCTTTCTATGGACTAAGACCTCTGAAACCATGAGCCCTCAAATAAACCTTTCCTCCTCTGCAGTTGTTCTGGTCAGCTCTTCTAGTCATGGCAGTGAAATAGCTGACCCAAACACCCTCGCATCACCATCTCCTGATTGATAACCCCCACCACTACCTTCTTTGCTAGATGACCCATCTCTGCTTCCAAATCATCCTTTGCTAGCCCATCATGGTTCCCTCCAATAGGACTATGGTGTTCTGTTTGCTTGTGTAGGGTCCACACTCCATGAACAGAGACTGGTTTTGCCCTGAACTGTCCCACTTTAGCACCATGTCCCGGTAAACTCCTTGGTCCTGGGCAAGCAGGAATAGAGAGTCATGCTTTGTGTCCCCACTAGTCAGCCTATTCCTGTGGGCAGAGACCACTCAGCTGCCTGCTGTCTCCTCGCAGAGCCCGGAGCTTGACTCTGCACTCTGGTGCCCAATAAAGCATAAACTTTATAATTTCAGAATCTGAACAAAGAGCTCACATCATCCAAAACCCACTTTAAAGAGAAAAAGGAAAATACCAAGACAATGACTTGCTTGTGGGGTCATTGGTACTTTTGCCACCTACTTCCCTCACTTTGAGGTGGATTGTGATGTGCTTTGACCAATGAGTGAGAATGGAACTGGCATATATGGGGGTGGACAGTGGGGGGATCTGTATGTGTAAGAGAGAAACATTGGCTTAGAGTAAAATTATGACATGGGATTAGTTTGTATCTGTGCTCTAGTGGGAAGGACCTTAAGAAAAGTCACATTAAACCTTCTTGGACAAGGAAAATTGTTGATCACGGCATCAGAGTCATAGAAAGATATAAAATGAAATGAGACTTTAATACCAGAAAGATCAAAGTTCCAATTCCAAGCTTTGCTGCCTGCACATTTTGTCTTGTTGGCAAGTGATCTGGCATCTCAGCCTCAGGGTTTCCCCTGTCAAGGGGCTCAAAGGGCCCCCTGGGAAAGCTGCTGTCAGGCAGCACTGGTGAATGGAATTCTCCATCCAATGGAAATGTTCCATTCTGCACTGCCCAGTATGGTGCCCATGGGGTACATGTGGCTATATTAAATTTAAACCAATTAAAGTGAGGGAGATAAAATTTTAAGGTCAGTTCTTCAGTCACACTAGCCACATGTTAAGCACCCAATAGCTTAAAGGAGTAGAGAAAATACATATAAAACATGTGACGTGGAGGAGTTATTCAATATGAGAATTACTTCATTTACCACCAGTTTACCAGGGGTGCATAAAACCCCACTCTGGGGACATGCTCAGGGAGCAACTGCTAGTGTGGCCATCAGGATGTGATGTGGTCAGCCTCAGTCCAGGTGTCTACAGTGTTGAAAAGACCAAGAACCTGACCAGTCAGATGTTCTACAGGCTTACAGGGCATGTTTTGTGGTTAATGAAGCAAATCTCAGAATCTCCAAAGCTTGGCCCCAGAATGAGAATTTCATACTGGAGAGGATCTGGAGGGTCGGGAAGTCTTGATTCTGTTCTTCCTAACTCTAGCTTCTGATTTTCTTTTTCTCATGGAGTCTCCTTTTCTCTTAAGGAATGCCCCAGTCAATCACTGCTTTTCATAGCAATGGCTCCAATGTCCCAAGCTCCCTGCTCCTGATTCACTTTAACATCACTGGAATAAACTCCATCTTTCAAAAACTTCTTACTGAGTGCTAAAGGAGCCCATTAAGAGAGTCTTAAGGAACCCAATTTCAGTAATATGATTTGTAAAGGAGAGAGTTCTGGTTCCTTCTAGAATTCACGTTCTGCCCCAAGTTCACAAGGCCTAAAGAAGCAGGACCCTTGCCTGAGTCATTTGATTTCAACCACTTTCCAGGTAGCAACTCCCCACCCAGTTCCTAGAGCACTGCCTTACCCTTCACCATGACTCAACCTAGACCTACCACACTGCAAGGCTTTGCCTCTCATCCCAGTGTCCCAGTCTGGAAAACCGTCTCTTCTACAGTCTGGCACCACCACATAGAAAGGGATACAGCTTTCTAGTAACTGATGACTCATTCTCTCACATGAAATGAGATTAAATGAGAGCCAGCGTTGGAACATTGCTCCTAGTTCTTTTGGAAGTTCATGGTGTTTACTGAACCTAAGACAAAAGAGTATCCATATATTCAACTCTCCATCCTCCCATTCATCCCCCTATTGGTCCATCTCGCCATTCTTTCATCTATGCACCTACTCATCTGTAACTCCACCTGTTCTCTCCTTTGTCCCTCCCTCCCTCTTTCCTTCCATCTGCCTACCCACCCACAAACATTTGCAATATGGTGGTCAGCAGTCTAACCTCTGGAGTAAGAGTATATAAGTTAGCATCGTGTGACTTGGTCTCTCTGGACCTTTCCTTTGCTCACTTAAGCATGTGAATGAATGCTATTCCCTCCCACTCCTGGAGTTGGGTGATAAGTACTTGAAATGATGCATGTAACCTCTCAAGAGTTGTTCCTGAAGTATATTTAAGCATGTGGTCACTGTCAGCTATTATCTCTAATCACCTGCTAGAGATGTTTGGGAAATCAAGTCACCTGAGATCAGACTTTGCAAGGAACCCCTCCCCAAGCTGAGACTCAGACTCTTTCTGCTTTTTATACTGTCTACTCCTTGGCTAGTTGTCACTCAGAGGAGCAACAGGTCAATCAATCATATCATTTGGAAATTACGATTTGATATGTGAAAAAGAGATGTCAGAACTTTTAACAGTGTGGATGATGAACCATGTCAGGCATCCAGACAGGTCTCAGGGAAGGAAAGTCTGTTTTGGGGTCTTAGAATGCTCCCAAAGAGCCCTGCTCTGTGTCAGCCTGGCCCTGCACTGTCTGCGGGGTATTTCCTTTGTTTTCTCTCTGTAACCCATGGAGACAAGTGATCGTTTTAAATTCTGTTTTCCCAGACAGGCTCACTGTTGTTCTTCTTTGTTATTTTCATATTCCCCCTAGGGTCCTTATCTGGCTTCTGGCAGTTTTAGATGCTGTGAATGATTGGATCTCCTCAGCAGCCTGGAGGTCCTGGCTCTGGGGTCCTCTCCCTCCACAGGTCTCAATAGTTTCTGTGCATTCGATTAGGGGTGGATGGCATTTCTATGCCTTTTCTTTAAGCTGTGAAAGCATTTATTTTCTCCAAATGAAGTCTCATGTGGATTTTTAATAAGTAAAATAAATAACCTGGATCTTGCATACAACCACCAATAAACATTGGGGACAATATTATCTGAACTAAGTGTGGTTAAATGTGATCGAGAAACATGTCTGAAAACTCTAGTAAAGATATCAAGTTAATTCATAATTAACTTAAACAAACAAATCACCTCTATTGTGATATAGATTCAGATGATTTGACATTGGCAATGTCCTAGAAAACAATGGAGGCAAGAGTCGGTGGACCTGTGAATATTTTGCATCAGCATGCTGCATTTGGGCAATAGAAAATCATTTTTATTGGTACTTTCCCAAAGCTGTAAAAGAAATATTTGCATTAATCTCTCTCAGTATCCAAAGGGAGAGTCAATTGGTGAGGAGGAAGGCAAGGGAATGGCATTGACTGTTCTCCCACCAGGGGCTGACACTGCTCAGTGTCCATAGGAAACCAGCTTCTATGATCCTCAGTTGGCTCTTTCCATCAGCTCACCTTGCACCTTCCCCAGTCTGATTTCTTTAACTAGAATCTGCCAGAGTGGTTCTTGCCAAGATCCCTCGTCCTTGGCATTAGATGGACATTTTCCAGTCTTGGTTGTATGCGATAGGCAGCGGTATTCACACTACTTGACATCTCCTCTTCCTATAGTTTCCATGAGTCTTTCTGCCATGGGTTTCCTCCTCTCCTCTAATTTAGATTCTCTGTTCTCTTGGAGGTGTGTCCCTCTCAGACAGAACACCATCCCAAGGATCTCATCCTCTCCCAGAACCACAGTTCTTTTACATGCATACATCACTCACAATTGTGCATCCACTCCCTGTCCAAATAGTCACCTATTACAGTCATTTAAATAACTTCGTCTTTCCTCCCAAACCTGGTCCTCTTCCAGCTTCTCCCTCTCAGTGGGTAACACCTCCATCCAGTCTCTGCCAGAAACTTACATGTCCTTGAAAATTTCCCCTCCTTCCCTGTCCACCTTCAACTGACCACCAAACCTTGGGTCTACCTGCAGGTATCCCCTGAAGTCCCTATTTCCCTGTCTCCAATCTCATCTCTTAGTTGAAGCTGGAATAATCTCAAGTCTGGACCATGGCAGCTTCCCCAGCCTTTCTTACTGCATCCATATAAACCACCCTGCAGCCATAGTAACCCATGCGAAATGTGTGTCCAGCACCCCCTCACCATCGCAACCCCCAGCCCCAAAGAGAACACACCAGTGCTTTCCAGAGTCCTTGGGATAGAGCGCAGCATCTAGCCAAGCTCTCTAGGGGACTTCTTGGAGTGGCCTGTGCCTTCTTGTCCCATCTCCAACCACTCCACTTTCTCCTTTCTTTGCCAGATTTTAGTCCTTGGTGAGACTTCTGGATGCCAGGATAAGACCTATTCCTTTAAACATAATGACTGATCAAAGTAGTGGGCAGATTTTCCATGTTGGGGGATGAATATGCATTGTGAATTTCCTACTCCTAATCAGGATTTCAGATGTGCTGTGAATGAGCATGGGCCAACTTCTGTGCACAGGCTTAGGGATCAGCTCCTCTGTTAGTTGCATGAGTTAAAGGCAATTTGACACAAAACCACCTTTCACAGGTGTGGAAACTGAAGCTCCTTCAAAGCAAGCAAAACAATCTACAAAAGAGAGAGGAAACTTGTCACTGGACCTCAGACCTACTTGAAGCTGCTGGGGTTTTTTCTGCTTGCCAGAAAGAACATAATCACAGACTGGATAAGAGACTCAAAGAGTGTAATATAATGGAGACAAAGAGATAATATAAATGGATAGCTTTGTTAGAACTTTAATGCAAAATGAGAGTATTCCCTGAATAATAGTCCTCTCCACCCAAACATCCATGGGACCTGTTCATGTTACCTCGTATGGCAAAGGGCAGGAGCTTTGCAGTTAAATATTTTGAGATGTGAAGATTATGCCAGATTGTCCTGGTGGGCCCTAAATGCAATCACATGTGTCTTATAAGAGGGAAGCCTAGATTTAATGCTCAAATAGAAGAGGAAAAGTCGGTACACCAGCTCTGCAGAGATGGAGTGATGTGGCCACAAATCAACACTGCTGACAGCCACCAGGAACCAGGAGAGGCAAGGAAAGTTTCTCTCCTAGAGGTGCTGTTAGCAGAGTGGCCCTGATGACACCTCTTTTTAGCCAAGTGACACTTCAGATTTTCTGACCCCAGATCTCTGAGAGCATTGATTTCTATTATCTGTCCCCCAGGTTTGTGCTTATTTGTCACAGCAGCCTCAGAAAACGTCATACCCAAATGAGGAACCACATCAGTGGTGCAGGAGAAGAGCTCAGCATGAGAATCTAGGCATTTTTAATTGCTCTGCATAAAGTGATGCTCCCAGTTTCTCTCTCCAGACTTCCTGGTGCATATTCTTGTTAAATGAGGGCCAGCCATTTATTTTCCATGTAGCCTTGAAATGAGAACATATCTTAGAGGTTTCTTTTCTAGCTCAGCTCTTGCATCCAAAGTCTTTGCAGCTCAATGGACACTTTTACTTTCAGAATCGCGTGGAGATCCACTTCAGAGCCTGATCACCAGGCACAATTCTGTCACTTGAAACTTCTATCTTGCATCTGAGGAGCATAATCCTATCCCAGGCACAAGGCCTTGCTCTCCAATCTTACAAATAATAAACTCTCATGTCATTGTGAATGACTCTTCAGTGCTTAGCTGTGTCTCCCTGCCGTTGTCCTGGGTGCATCTATTGACAGAAAAATCACGTGGAAGAGTGGGTCAAGGACTGTTTGCAGATTCAGTTCAACTTAGAGTTTTGTAAACATCAGTCCTGTACTGGAGAAGCTCACAACCCAGATAGCAAAATAGACATGGAGGAAAAAATCTTCCCCATACAACTTACTACCAATGAAATAGGCAGGGAAAAGGTCTTTGCCAGTAGAGGTGTGGAAACAAGATGGTGCTGGGAAGCAGCGTGAGCACCCTTGGCCTTGATGAATCCACAGGTGCTTAGCAGGCAGAAGAGGTGGAAGGCAGGGCGAAGGGCACAAAGGTGGCCTCCCGGGTTGGAGAAGAACAGACAGTCCAGAAACCAGAGCAGCTCACACTTACGAGGAAGACCTTCAAAGGAAAGTTGATGTTGAATAGCAGTTTGCAAGACAGAAGAAAGAATCACAGGATGCCTCCTGTCCTGTTGTGTACAGGCAACTGATAATGCGGAAAACATGGGAATGCTGGTGGATGAGGTGGAGATCTCAGACAGCATTTGTGGGAGGCTCGGTCAGTCCAGTGTTGTTAGATAATGACTTTATAGCATGGTTTTAAAACCATGTGCTGTCCACATACTTAACCCTTGGAATGCACCCTCTATGACTCCAGAGTGTCGAGCCCACGCACAGCACTGAGCTGTCACTATTCGGTTACAAAACACCTAGTCACTCCAAATGGAAACCCTGTGCCCATTTTTAAACAGTTATTTCCTACCCTGTCCTTCCTTCAGTCTTCAGCAACCACGAGTCCACCTTCCATCTCTATGGACTTGTCTATTCTAGATGTCACATAGACGGAATCATTCATATAAATCAGACACATCTCTCACTTTGCACAGTGTTTTCAAGATGCGTCCAAGTCGTAGTTGTATTGGTACTTCATTTGCTTTTATGGCTGAATAATATTCTGTTATAAGGATAGACCACCCTTCCACTAGTCCACGGACTGTTTCGTGGTCATGGTAAATCATTCCTTAGAATTTTTAATATCCCAGAGAAAGGTTTTCATTTTTTAAAATTTTTAAAAAAAATTTTTACATACTTCATACTTTGATTCATTGTACACAAGTGGGGTACAACTTTTCATGTCTATGGTTGTGCATGATGTAGATTCACACCATTCATGTAATCATACATGTACATGGGTAATGATGTCTGTCTCAGTCCACCATCTTTCATACCCCCTCCCCCCTCATTTCCCTCTATGTGATCTGAAGTTCCTCCATTCTTCTCTCACCCCCACCCCCACAACCCGATTATATATCATCATCCACTTAGGTTTTCTTTTCAAAGCAGAGATCAGGCGGTTGTTTAAGAACTCTTTCATCAAAACTTTCAGTGTCTAATCTAAAGTCTCCTTAATGTGACTTGACCTTCTTTTATATAGGAAAACTTTTTTTTTACAGTGTTTGTATAAAAATTATCCATAAGCAGGCTGACCCTCGCTCCCCTTTCTCCATCTCTACCATGTTCTTGTCTCAAAGGGGAATGTAAAGAGTTTTTTATGGAACCTCACAGGTAGAAGAATCCGAATCCAGTACTGCCTAGCCACGTCCTGGCGTGCCACCCTGCCCGTCCACCGCACACAGTAGACATCAATCACCAGCTGGTTTTAGGGATTCAACACAAACCTGGCATTTCCATTGTCTTTAAAATTAGTTTTTGAGCTGTTGCTTGCAATACGAGGGATATTGATCTCCAAAATCACGGGACTAGCAATGTCTCCCTGTCCCTCTTCACTGGCAACCTGCCTGCTCATGGCCCAGGGTCCCTGCTTACAGCGACCCTGCCTGGCCTTCTTGTCATCAGCAGAGCAGACTCCTTGTCACACCCCACTTCTCTTCCCCTTGGCACGTGACTCATGATGTCTTTGTGCTCTTGGTCCCCTGTGCATCTGCCCCCCCAACTGTGGTGACCAAGGCCCCTTCCCCATGCCTCAGGCCTAACCGAGCCTGGCACAAGAGGAGGTGATTGGCAATGCTGAGCGAATGAATAGCCATCAGAAGATGGGGCTCCAGCCCTGGTCTTACTGGCTCTACCCTGCAACCCCTCTTCCCTAGCGCTTCGAGGAGCCAGGTTATGAAGGAGGACGTGAGAAGCTGTCCCCAGAATCAGTGTGCGACAGCAGCCATCACCTTTCCTTGGGTTTCCAGAGCACTTTCAAATCTCCTGTCATGTGTTGCTGATGGCTTTTCCCATTTCCCAAGCTGGCATAGGACAGCAATGACAAGGGACGTGGGGGAGGTGGCAGCCCAGCAGCCATGCAGTTAAACAACAGGACTTGGAGTCAGTCTGTGGAGTCCACGGACGGGTCCGTTCCTTCATGGACACGTCACTCCACAGAGTCGGCTTTGCACCTGACGCCCACCCTGTGCTGGGGTCAAAGGTGAATGCTTGGTCATGTGCCTCTCTGGAAAGTGAGAATTCATAACAATGCCTCACTACAGAAAGGCCCTGGGCGGATATTTAGGGGCCAGGGAGCAGATTCTCATGGAGGATTTCCGCAGCTGTCTTCCCTCAAGGAAAACGATCTCAGAGAGCCCTCTTCCTGCCCTCTCTTTCTCGGTCCTTCCACATGTTCAATTTCCCTCCCAGGCCCCCTCCAGGCCATTGCCTCCCTCTCTCCTCCCGCCAGGCTCCTCTGCTTCCTCCTGGAGCTCCTCCCTCCCTCTGCATCCTGGCTCCCTCCTGCCTGCTCTGCCTCCTTCCTGCCACTGTCCCTCCTGCCCACCTGCCCTCTGCTGCCCTGTGACCTCGAAGCATCCCAGAGACAGGGGCCAGTCTGCTGGCATGTAGCAAGCAGGTTCACAGCAGGAGGACAGACTGCTAAGCGGAGGTCACAGCGCAATTCTATTTTAGAAGCTCCGGGCCAGCAGAGCTCTTGCCATCTGATGCCAAGGAAAGGGAGGGCTGGTGACGCCTGCCTCGGTGCCTGAGCTGGTCTGGCACATACCTCTGGGAGAAGGCAGCCCTGTGCCAAGCACCCTGGCAAACATGAGTCTTGGGAGAAACAGGAGGGAAGACGCAACAGTGAAAGATGGTCCCAGGGGCAGCGGGGAGCATGGAAGAAGCAGCATTGTGGGAAGGGAAAGGAGGCAAAGGGGCTGGGAGGCTGGGGTGTGTGCCAAGAACAAAATCACATTCAGTCCCCAAAACTGGGTAATGGGACGGGAACAGGATGGGGCTGCTCCACCCCCTGACTCTCTTCCTGAGCAAAGGGGATGGGCTGAGGATTCTCACCTTCAGTCTCTTCCAGCTTCAGGAGAAGGAGGCATGACAATAGGGTGAGGTGCCGGAGATGAACCTCAGAAGGGCTTCTCACACCTGCTGCTTAGGAAGTCACAACTCTTCACTTGCCGGGAGTGTTCTGAACCTCCTCTGGAGCTTGGGGAGACAGAACTACCTCTGACCTCAAGGCACTGACAGAGTGGGAGTCCAGAGACTCCCCTGGGTGCCCTGGGGCACACAGTGCCTGGTGTGGTGAGCAAAAGCCTCGAGATGCAGGGGCGTCTGGGGCAGCAGTGAGGAGGAACCGGAGTGAGAGGATGAAGAATGTGAGGAAGATGGGTGGGACATGTGTGAGGACCCAGGGAGCGCGGTCAAGTTGAAGTTCCCAGAGCTGCAAGGCCATCCCCTGAGGAGTGAGATGGGAGGGCAGCACGGGGGCCATGGTTGTTCCCTAGATTGGAAGGAGCTGGAACTGCACATCAGGGCACTGGGCAGCCCCTGGGGGTGTGGGACTGCTGCAAGGTCCTCAGGAACCCACCTTGGGGAAGTTCTCCCCGGCTGCTGTGAATGGCCGTGGAGGTGGGAGTGAATGTGGGCCAGAGGAGAGGCTGCAGAAGTTGTCAGTGTGGAAACCTCTATCAGGATGGAGGTGGCCATGGAGAGAGCATGACCAAGGCAGGCGTCGCTCCAGAGCTGCTGCCCTCCTGGAGTAAGGTAGCCAAGGGGAAGGGGCACCAGCACCCTGGGGCTGACACACCCAAGCAGTGCTGAGCCAGGGCTGAGTCTGCTCTCAGGTCCCACTGAACTGGGATTTGGGGGACATCACTGTCCTAAGGAAAGAGCACATGGTGCCTATGGTGTAACACAGCGCAAAGTACTCTCTGCTTCAATTTCTATTCCAAATTTGTCCTAGAGTGTTAATGATGCTATTGTCCACAGGGCTGACGGGGACAGGTAAATGAAGCAACATCCACCGGCCACTGAATACATCTGGTGCCTAATGCATGTGAGCACCCCAATCCCAACTTTCTCCTGCCCCCACACTGGACTCCACCCCAATGCTGCTCCGTTCTCCTTCTGGCCTTCCTGGGATCTGGGCTTTGCCAGCAAATGAGGGAATTGCATGGCTTCTTCCCTGTGGGGAACTCTTGGACCCTTTGCCCTGGTGACAATCCCCACAGGGCTCTTGGTGCTCATTTCTCACCCTGGTCCCTGTCAACCTCTGCACACAATGCACCACACAGGCGGTGTCTGCTTCTCCTTGAACGTAACTATCTCACTTCCACCTTCAGATCTCATCGTCAGCTCTTCCCCTGCCTGGAACACGCTTGCTTCAGATCTTCTCTTGACTGGCTCCTGGGACCCTCAGCCCCAGTTTAAATGCCACATCTATCAACAGGTCTTCTTTGACCACCCAAGTCAAAGAAGCCCACTTTTCTCAGTTGTAGCTCCCTGGCACATCTTCCTAGAATTTTTTTTTTCTCTCTGAAATTATTTGAATGTCTACTTATTGCTGGTGGCCTCTCATTCCCCCACAGGACCAGAGTCTTAGCTCTTCTTCTCCACTCCTGCATCCCCAGCACTCTGAACTGGGTCTGACTTATTGTGGGTGCTCAGTAAGTTGAGCTGAATAAACAAATGGATATCTATTAATAATCTTATCCTACTTATTAATTCCTTGAGGAATTCATCAGATCTTCTCAGACCCATGATCTCCCCGAGCCTCATAACAATCATATCAAACATATATGCATGTATATGTACATAAGTGTATGCATATGTGTTAAACTGTAGCTGTGGACTCAGATGGAGGAGTCCCATGTCTGCCCAGGTGTGAGGATGTTTTCTGTTCCTCCCAGTTATTGAAAAGAAGTAGAGAGAGAAAGTCAGCCAAGGGTCCTGTTGCTTGTTACAGCAAAATCCAAACCTGAAGCCAGGCCTTTTTCCAGATGCAGCCAGAGACCATGAGATGAGAAATGACCAAGGGCAAGAAGAGATCGGGTGACCCATTTCCTCATCTGTAAAATCACATTCTTGATGACTGACTGCCCAGGCTGCTGTGAGGGACAGCGAGCTCGTGGTCTTGACATTGATACAAAAAGAATGCTGCCGGTCTTCCAAACTGATTGAAATGGCCAATTGTGCATCCTGTTTCAGATTCTGTACTCTCTGGACTGTGTCCCCTGGAACTGGGGAAGTGGGGAAACGCTAGGCCAGCACCTTACCCACATGTGATCCTAGGAACCCAGGAAGGTGAGCGTTCTTATCCACTGTCTGTGAAACAGAGCCTTTTGGCAGATGGCCCATGGAATTCTCAGAAAAAATTCTTAAATGTGTAAAATAAAATTGATAGGATTACAAAGGAAGCTAATTATACTGAAATACAGTTAGAAAAAGTTTAATGTGCAATAGTAAGATAATTGCATCTTTATTAACACATTAGATAACAAGATCCAGCAACAGATCTAATGGCTGCAGTAATTGCAAAGTAGTGAAGAGTGTAAATGTTATTTCGAGCTACCCTGTGATTTCCATTGGTGACAAAGTCACAGGTGCTATTAATACTACTGTGACGTGCCCACATTCGTGGCTGAAGGCATGGTGAAGTTCAACCAGAGCAGGGTCAACAACATGCTTTCCTATATGTAGGGGAGAAACAACTGTTGTTCCTCCCACTCAGCTCTCAGTATTCAGCACTCTTGGGACACGTGTGTGGCGTTTCCCCCATTGACCACTCCTGACAGTGGTTGGGTATCATAGTGTCACTCAGTTCTGGCACTGTCTACCTGAACACAGTGTCAGGTCCTGTAGGCTGAGCATTCAGTCCCACAGGCTCCCTGCATCAGATGCCAGTCTCAAGTAGTGGGTCCCAGGCTACCCACAACTCAGTACAACTTGGCTACACATCCGTGGCCCCCTAGATGCCCTGCTTGGGTTCCACAACTTCCTAGAGCAGCTCATGAACCCAGGAGGAGCTTGATCTTGTTCACCAGTGCAGGAGCTCTGTGAGTCCTGGAGTTTGGGAACTCTGCAAAGGCTTGATCACCTAGGCATCACAGGGGACGGGGCAGGGCTGAAATTCCATGCTCTAATCATGGCCTGATTCCTGGTGACCAGCCCCCATCCAGGAGCCCAGCAAGTGTTGCCTCATTAGAAGAGAAGACACATCTCCCTGGAAACCCCAAGAGACCAGGAGCTGTCTCAGCAAACCTGGTCAAAGACCCAGCAGAACAAAGGATGTTCCCAGCAACCCTGCTGCTCGTGAAATTCCAAGGGTTTCAAAAGCAAAGTTCTGTGCACAGGCCAGGGACCAGGCACCAAGAACAAGCTACATATTTCTTACTGTAAATCACAAACAGCCAGACAGTAAATATTTTTTACCTTTCAGGTGTATGTGTTGAATTTACAGTCTTTGTTGCAACTACTTGATTTCCTGCTCTTGTAGCAAGAAAGAGCCATAGGAAATATGTAAATGAATGAGTGTGGCTGAGTTTCAATAACACGGCACTATTTTATTTATAAAAACAGGCAGCAGGGATGCATTTGGCCCATGGACAGCAGTTTACTGGTGCCTGAATTGGAGGCCAGTGAAAATAAATCATTTTCTGCTGCCCAAGGTCTTAGGCTGTAGAAATTTTATCCACACATTCACTGGGAGAAAGGGACCTTGGACCTAAATTTTAAAACCTTGATTATTCATATAACTGAAGAATACATAATCAAATAAATTTAGGTTATATTGCGGATATGATCCAGAGACAGTGCACATGAGCATATCAAAAGTTCAAGGACCTAAACAGTCCCTCATTCAACCTTATTAACTTCATGTAACCTCATCTTTCCTCACATACATGATCACTGATTTTTTTTTTCATTTGGAATGCTCCTATTTTAATTCCATGAATCATACTTTGGAAATACTAATCTAAACCAATATCCCCTAATAAATACCCACATTTTATAATGATTGTCCTCCTGGCCAATAAGGTGTGTGTATATATATGTTTAAAAATATTTATGTTAAATAATTGGCTTATGCGATTATGGGGCTGGTGAGTTCCCAGTCTGCAGGGTGGGCCTGCAGGCTGGAGCCTTGGGGAATAGCAGACATTGCAGGGGAAGTCTGAGGCCATTTCCCAGGGATTTCACTTGCTTAAGGAGGTCAGTCTTATTCTGCTCAAACCTTTAACTGATTGGGCGAAGCCTCCCCCCCACACACACACACTAAGGAAGACAATCTGCTTTACTCAAAGTCTACTAATTTAAATGTAAATCTCATCCAATACATACTCATAGAAATATCTGGAACAACATTAGATCACACATCTGGCACTGTGTCTCCACCAGGTTGACGCAGAAAATTAACCATGGCAAGCACTCTAAGTCTAAAAGGAGCGCGACTCTTGAAGGTCCCATGGCCACTTGATGCCAGAGTTGTCACCAGATTCAGGAGTCTTGAAGGACTGAGGTTCTTGGGATTCCACATCTCCCCCAATGGTGCTGCGTGCTGGTGTGTGACGGTTACACCCGAGTGGTTCCGGATTAAGGGGCTGCAGAAACTGGCTGGTCTGGTGAGGCCCCTGCAGGCACGCTGGGAACTCGTGGTTTGGAGGAAAGCTGGCCTGGCTGACAGTTGGGCAGCATTGAGCTCTGAGAGCCACTGCGAGGACCTCGAGTCTCCCAAGCTCCTGGCCACCAGCCTTGTCAGGTGGAATTCCAGCCCAGCTGGTGACTTCCTGTGGACTGAGGCTGATTTGGAGAGTAAGTGAGGTGCTCTGGCTGGGGAGGCAGTTGATGGGGCTGCCTAACCAAGCACGTCCATTTCTAAGTGAGGTGGTGTGCAGGCTTCATGGGTGACCTCCATGGGCCATGTGCTATGCTACTGCACCTCCAGCTGGGC
This sequence comes from Glaucomys volans, assembly GCA_020662805.1. Lineage (NCBI taxonomy): Eukaryota > Metazoa > Chordata > Mammalia > Rodentia > Sciuridae > Glaucomys > Glaucomys volans. The sequence goes on along the minus strand of JAJEJO010000174.1, from coordinate 109,092 downwards.
TGTGGGCAGTCACCACTGCCATTTTCAGAGCATCCAGAGAGTAATGGGTGGAGCAAGAGCCCAGATGGAGGGGACCCTAAACTCATGCAGCCACCCCCACAGTGACCGCTGACACAGCCCAACTGGCTAAGGGCTCATTTTGATCCTCCCTCTCAGGGCTTCTCAACCCCAGCTGCACAGTGGAATCCCCAGGGAGGTTTCTAAATCCTGATGTCAGGGCCACAGCACAACCAAACCAACCAGAGTCTCTGGTGTTGGGCTAAGGACACCTGTGGTTTCGATGAAGGCAATCAGGTGACGATAACGCTCAGTCAAGGCTAAGGACAGGACTCTACTTCTTTGGAGAACCAGAAAACCTTTATTTTTAGTAAACACTTAGTTCTTAAGAAAGTGGTAATTCAGACTCATAATCCACAGCAGGATTTCTCAAACTTGAACGTGCACAGGCCTTCCACAGGTCTCATCAAAACCAGATTCCACTTCCCAGCTCCTCAGGGACTGCCATGCTGCTGCCACTGGCCCTCGGGACACGCCTTGAGCTGTAAGAGTGTCAATCTTATTACCAGCTTAGGCCAGAGCACCCAGAGTCCCCCATGAACCACACCCTTTCTGTTCTATCAAACTATGTTCAGTGGGTCTGGCTCAGGTGTCCTGTTCCACCGACACTGAAAGAAACTCTGTGAGGGAGGTGAGGGCGGATCTCACTGCCCCATGGAAGCTGCTCTTTTAGCCAGAAGTGCAGGAGACTTGTTTCCACCCGACGCCGATAGCCATCTCCTGTGGACAATTATGATGTAAGATTAGTCCCCTTCCTTCCCTCCCCTCCCTTCCTTTTTCTTTCCTTCTTTCTCTTCTTTCCTTTCCTTTCCTTTCCTTCCCTTTCCTTTCCTTTCCTTCTCTTTCCTTTCCTTCCCTTTCCTTTCTTCCCGCCTTCCTGCCTTCCTGCTCTGGCTATAGTAAGCACAGGACCAAATTACACTCCAAATTAGGAATGGTATTGGGATTTATGTCTCTGCTTTTGTGAAACAAACTTTTCTTTGGTCTTGTCGCCCTATGTGAAAGCAATTTATTTGACCTCTCTCAGCTAAACATTTCTGGAGAACAGAAAGAAAATTCTCTATGAACTTAGAAGGATCAGGCTGTGGTGGGAATCTCACTGAGGACACGTAGGTTTTGGTGTAATTGTGTCCTCCTGACTTATTCAAATCCTGCTCTGGGGGCTTCAGTAAGTTCACCCATCGCAGAGGACTGTGCTGCCAGGAGGTGGGGTGGTGGGGGGACATCAGACGGGAAATAGAGAAGCAGAGGAGGCAGAGCCATCAGTACAAGAAGAAAAACAACAATAAAAATAAAAAAACCTGCTGGGCGTGGTGGTGCACACCTCTAATCCCAGCACCTGGGAGGCTGAGGCAGGAGGATCTCGAGTTCAAAGTCAGCCTCAGCAATTTAGGGAGGACCTAAGCAACTCAGTGAGACCCTGTTTCTAAATAAAATACAAAATAGGGCTGGGGATGTGGCTCAGTGGTGGAGTGCCCCTGGGTTCAATTTCAATCCCCAGTACCAAAAAAAATAAAAAAATTAAAAAAAATAAATCAAAAAACCTTTGTCCACCCTGGTTTCCTAAAAGCAAGACTCAGTCTGGGCCAGGAGGCTGCAGTTCCAGGGTGGGCCTTCAGCTCAGAGCAAGCAGGGGCTGAGGTGGCCAGGGCTCCCGGCCCGTCCTTTGGATATTGTCAGCAGGACTCCCCCAACTTAGTCTCTGAGTCTGAGATTCGCCCATCTGCTCCCTTGGGCTCCTGCTCAGCAGGGCATTTTTGCATGTGTTGATAAAAATCATCTTTTGACAAGTAGAAGGTTAGTAATTTTTAGATTTTGGGAAAAGACGCTCAAAAATCTGTCTCCCCAGCCGGTCTTCCCTTCCCTCCTCCTCCTCTGAGCCCTCCCTCCTCGCCATTTGGCATCCTCACCATTCTTTCTCGAAGATCCTTTAGGATTTCCTTAGAAGATTTGGGTGCCTAGCTGTCTCTTGCATTTGTAGTGCTCAACATGATCTAGATTTATTCCAGGACTGAACAAACACTGAATAAACTTGTCTCCGCCAGATGTTGGGGAGAAAAGAAGATTGGCAGTGGAAAGAGGACTGGATTTGAGTCCAGAGTCCTGAGTTTGAATTTGCTTAAAAGCTGTGTGATTTGGGGAAAGTTGCTTGAGATCTCTGAGACCCGGGTTTTTCATCTGTGAAATGAGGTTGATGACATCCACCTGCTAAGTTGTAAACTTGGAGTAGGAAACCCAAAGGCAGTGTTCTCACTCATTTATGGAAGAGAAAAATGTTGACCTCATAGAATTAGACACTAGAATAGTGATGACTAGAGGCGGGAGTGTAGAGGGGAGGGAAGGGAGAGAGACTGGGTCATGGGCAGCACGCTACAGTGAGACAGAAGAAAGAAGTCCAGTGGTCGGTGGCCCAGCGGGGGGTGGTCCATGAGAAGCCGTGATACACTTACAGTATGTTTCCAAAACACCCGGAGGTGGAGGGCGCAAAGCTTCTCAGCATGTAGAAACGATGCAGGTCTAGGAGCTGGAGATGTGATGACCCTGATGGGTCACAACAAGGTGTGTGCACGTGGGGACTGTCGTGCCGCACTCCATACATGTGCACAATATTCTGTGTCCATTTAAAACTTAACTTAAAAAAGAAAACATGACAGTGATGAACGCATTGCCTGGCACGTAGTAAGTTTCAGTGATTTTTTTTCCTTTCCTTGCTCAAAAGTTCAGTTTATTCTATTCCCTCTCTTTACACCTTTAAGCCAGCTCTACTGTGATTTTCCTCGGTGTAATTGCTGTCTCGCTGGTGTGACCTGGCCATTCTGTGCTAACACGGGAAGGTCGTGGGATCCTCTGGGATCTGCTCCAAGCGCTGTGCTCACATCGTGGCCTCAGCTTGGGGACGGGCATCGCTGTGGGGTGGGCCACACCTGCTGCACAAACAGGGACGTGGGCTTTCGGGGCTCCTGCAGCCTCCGGCTTGGGTGGTGGCTGGGGATGCTGCTCATCCTGTGGGTCCTCTCGGAGGCCCTGCTCTGCACTGCCCTGTCTCATGGTTGACGGTGCTGACCATTGCTGACCGCAGATGGTGGTTTTGTGTGGTTTTAAAGGCCATCTCTGCCTGGAGCCAGCTGGGGCTGCCCTGCTGGGGTGAGCTTCCCCACCACTGGAAGTCGGAACAGGAAGCAGAGCTGCAGCGGGGGCCAGACGGGGGCAGCCACAGGGCCGCAGGCTCCCTGGAAGCAGGAGTTTTGTCCATGCTCTGTCGCTCCTCCCGGCCTGCCCTGGGCTAGCATGCTCACTCCTCGGCACCTCCATCTCCTCCTCTGTGAAGCCCATGACGGGTGCCCACCTGGTGGGGCACAGTGGCCACTGAGACGAGCCACGGAAAGCAGCAAAAACCATTTCTAAGAGGGGCCAATAAATGCAACTGCCAGCATCATTTTCACTTTTATGAATAAACTACAAAAATAAATAAAAACTGAGTTCTTTCCTGGGCTTATTCAAGTGGCTAAAGAGCAGTCTTGGGATTGAAGCCCTGTCTTACGGCCACTACCACTGGGGCTCTAAGATCAGGAGGGTACAGAGGCTTGGGGCAGCGGCAGCACCTAATAGGTGCTCACTAAACCAAGGCAGTCGTAGCAGTGGTGTTTTAGTTTTAGTGTGAGGTCCAGTAGGTGGTTCAAAGCGGGCACCAAGCGGCCAACAGTAAACACACACGCCGAATGCGCCCCAGATTCCCATAATGAGCCTGCGAGGCGTGTGTTGGGCCTTGGGGTGGAGTATATGATCTCACAGCCCTTTTCAGCTCCCAAAGGCTGGAACTCTGACATCGCTGATGGTCACGGGGATACTGAGAGCTGGCTGGAAAACAGCTGAGTCTGAAATTCCTCCTTGGCACCCCTGCCTCCCCTGAGGGGTCCTTCTGGGAACTCATGGAGTTTGCTTCTGTTGATTGGAAAGGGCAGGTCAGTAGTGGTGACGTGAGTGCAAGCACACTCCCACGTGTGATGTTGTATAGTTTAGAGGGCAGTTCCCCAGAGGTCCTTTTCCCTTCCGTCAGACCCTCATTCCATGGATATTTTGGCCACACTGTGCATCCCAGGAGGCAGAGAAATCAGATACTACCCTGCCCTCAACAAATGTCATTCCAAAATTATCATAAAAGTGAAAACAACTTACATCCTGATTCTGCTTACAACCCTCCAGTGAGGATCTCCACTCCCAATTAAGCTCTCACCCGAATCTCAGCAGACACCCTCTGCCTGGTGGGGGTCTGGCCCCCTCGGCCTCTTTCTCTCTGCCCAGCCGCCTCCACTCCAGCTAAACGGGCATCTCTGCTTTCCTCCAGCTGCTCTGTGCTCTGCTCTGGACCTCAGGCTCCTGTCCAGGGACCCTTCAGCCACGGCACTCCCCCTAGCACTCCAGAGCTGGCTTTTTCTCATCCCTCAGGTTCCAAAGTCACTTCTTACCTCAATAGCTGAGCACCTGTCAATTCCCAACTGAGCACTTCACAGTTTACACTTACTTATTTGTTGACGCATCTGTCTGCCATTGGAGGTCAGGTGCTTTGAAGACAGGCATGTCCCCGGCCAGACACTGATGCCATTGGTCCTTGAGGAATGAATGAACTGGAACATACCTTGGCAGGAGGGAAATGAGCTCCAGCCACAGGGGAGGCAGAGGTCAGGGGCAGTTTATTCTTCAGAGAGGGCTGGAGGCCGGCTGATCTTCAGTAACCCTGTTGGTTGTTACTCTCACACTAAGAACGGACCTGCCAGGGGACTCAGCTCTTGGACTGAACAGAACAATGTTGACTCTTCCTCCTGACTCAACAGTGGCTACAGAAATGGTGGCAGACGTAAGTCATGTGGACCCGTGAACAACCATGTGTCCATCAACCATCCCTGAGCTCCAGCCCCACCTCGCAGGCAGTCACCCCTTCAGCATCCCAAGAGCTGTGGGCCAACACCACCAGCAGCAGGGGTAGGAAAGGACTGGAACTTCCTAGGGGTCTGAGCCAGCTCTGTCCTAGCAACAGCAGGCATCCTGCATCTGTCGCTCTCCACGTGCAGCTGGAAGCTCAGTTTGTGGCACATTGCCCAAGGCATTTCCCAAGGCTGGTGAGACATGAACCAGGACAGCGTCCAGGTCAGGACAGCAAAGCCCAGGTCTCTTCCAGTCCCTCCTGCTGGCAGCATGAGTCACACAGTTCTGGGCTGGCTGGTTTTCATCTTTGACTCAGTTGGGTGTTCCGAGTCACTGACCCTCCTTTTTTCCCCAGCTGAAAGCAGGAAGGTAAATCAGCATTCCAGGCTGGAGAACTCTGGAGGGAAGAGAGACAGTGGGAATATTTTTATTTATGGAATGTTTTCATTGTACAATTACTATATTCATTTTCAAGTTTTACTTTTTGAAATTGATTTGCCATGACCACAAACCAGTACGACAGCAACGATACTCAGTTCAGGAGCACAAGGAAGAGTGAAGGGCGGAGATCTCGGTGGACAGGGTAGATCAAGGGAAGTTACTAGAAGTGAGACACCAGCGGCCGTGGCTGCCCAGGAAACAAAGTGAGCTGCAGAGATCTCAAGAGATACAACAAAATTAAATAATGAAGAACAGGTCACAAGGGAGGCCCATGTTCTCCTTGGCTCTAACCAACCACGCACATGGAAGCTTCTGTTTTAGGACTTGTCTGTTGAGCTCTCTGGTCAGCCCCTTCTCATGCTGTGAGACAACGTTAATGGCACAGGAGAGGACTGCCCACTCCAGTGCCAGGCCCTGGGGCAATGGCACTTTTGGGGTGTGCAGACCCCTCAGGAGTTCATGGATATAATAAAAACTTGATGACAGTAGTGAGGGGGTTCACCTTGTCCTTTTTTACCCGGAGTGTCCAGAAGAGTTATTCTTGCTTGTCATCAGACACTTTGGAATTTAGAATCCAGTCACCCCTTATCTTCACTTGGTCACTAAGTGGTTCACAAATCACAGCAGCACAATTGCCAGGACCAGCCCTCCTCCAAGTTAATGTGCAGACTGCAGACAAATCTCTTGGGGAGGTTGTTGGAAAGAGTAGTCTTGGGCTCCATCCCAGATATTTAAATTTACTAGGAATGAATAAATGAATGTAGGAACTTTCTCTTTTTAGAACTAAAGGGCACAGTTCGGGGGCTGTCAAATAGTTTCTGTAAGAGAATATTTTGTAGGACTACTCTCTCCAGGTGCAATGGTACATGCGAGTCATCCCAGCTAGGAGATAGGCTGAGGTAGGAGGATTGCAAGTTAGAGGCCAGCTTGGGCAACTTAGTGACACCCTGTCCCAAAACAAAATTTTAAAAAATAGCTGGGGATATAGCTCAGGATGTATGGTGCTTGCTTAACATGTGCAAAGCTCTGGATTCAATCTCCAGTTAAAAAAATACATATATATTTATATAAATTATATATGTCATATATATAAATATTGTTATACATATGATATAGGTACTTAAAATATATCATATTATCATATACATGATATATGTATTTAAAATATGTGTGTGTGTGTGTGTGTGTGTATTGGTGGGTTTCTGTAGCAGCTGCTCGATTTTACCTTTGTAACACCCATGAAGTAGCAGTATATGGACAATATTTAAAAGAACAGGCGTGGTTAAATAAAACTTTATTTGAAAAAAATCAAGACTGGATTTTCCCACATCAGAAGTTGCCAGTCCCTGGTTCAGACCATATTTTCCAAATGGGGGTCCTGAGGCATAAGGAGGTACAGTGTCTTGTCCACATGAGTTAAAAAGAGAGGGAGTGGGGTCTGCCTTCTGTTATCAGCAGCTCTTGGAAGGACAGCCTCAGACGAGTGTGTTTGGAAAACAAAATGTGTCCATTTCTGCAATCCAGTGCCTGTGACAAGGACTCCCCGCATATGGAGATTCTCTTTCATGTAGTAGGAAGCTGGAGAATTCTTAACTTGGTATTTTTAGAAAAATGGCCTTTTCCCAACCACCAGTTTCCAATCTGGCAGTGTCCACACTCACTGCCAGAGTCAGAATGGAGGCATTTAAAGTTTTGTCTGATTACTCAAGCAAAACTGAATAATAAAGCCTCCTTAATTTTTTTTTTTTTTTCAGAAAAACCATAAGGCTTAGAAATCTAAGGAAGCTGCAGGTGTTCAGTAAGAAAGTAAGAGGGTTGGGGGAACAGTTCCCATAGAAAATAGACCACTTGGAACCTAGTTGACAAAACCAAACCCATTAGAGATGGTAACCAACTGCACAAGTGCTGCTGGGAGAGGTGAGGTCTGGACAGAAGGTGGCGTCCACCCGATTGCCATGTGGACAGGAGGCACTAGGACAGAATTCCTTCAGTGTTTATTGAGCTCTGCTCTGCACTGGTTCTTGCACAAAGCCTGGCTGTGATAACGAATCGGAGTCAGAAAGAGAGAAATATACTTGGGTCCCTGAGACTGGATCCTGGTCTTCAAGAGACCCACAGTCCACTGGACAGGACAGATTTGTCCCTTATTGCTAGCTGCTGTGGCTAAGAGGTGACTCCTTTGTGATTTAAAGTCCAACTGGCAAGAGGGATGTGGAGTTGGTTGTTTTAATTCTCATGAGTAACAACAAATTAATGTGTTAAAAGCAATGGTTTTCGAAGTGTGTTCCTTAGACCAAATATGCCAGCATCACTGAGAGAGGTTGTTAAAAGTACTCCACAGAGGAGAAAAGATAGGTTGGGGCACAGGTGATGCAGGCACAACTGCACACATGCAAAAACAGTGAATCAAGGCACATGTTAGATTCCTCACAAAAATCAACTCGAAGCAGATCATAGACCTAAATGCAAAGCACAGAACTAGAAAATTCCTGTAAGAAAAGTGAGGGGAAAAATCTAGAGGCACTGTGTATGATGAGGAGTCTTTAGATGCAACACCAAAGACATGATCCATGGAAGAAAGGGCAGATAAGTTGGACGTGTGGAAATCAAAACTTCCAGGGCCTGGGAGTGGGCATGTGCACAAGACTTATGAGATAAAGGACTATTATCCAAAGTATAAAAGTCCTCTTAAGACTCAACAATGAAAATACAAGCAGCCTGTTTTTAAAATGAGCCAAAGATCTGAAGAGATACCACACCCAAGAAGGTTCCTATGTGGCAAATGAGCAGGTTTGAAAAGATGCTCCACATCATGTATGTGCATATGTGGCTTCAAGGAAATGCAAATTAAAACAATAAGGCGCCACTACCCACCTATAGGGTGGCCAAAATCCAGGACACTGACTCCAAATGCTGCGAAGGTGTGGGAAACAGGAATTCTCATTCATTGGTGGCAGAATGCAAAAGGGCACAGCCCCTTTGGAAGCATTTTGGTAGCTTCTTACAAAACTACATTTTAAAAAGATTTGGGGCACTGGGGATTGAATCCAAGGGTACTTTATCACTGGGCTACATCTCTTGCTCTTTTTATTTTATTTATTTATTTTTGAGACAGGGTCTTGCTAAGTTGCTGAGGCTGACTTCGAACTTGAAATTCATCTGCCTTATTCTCCAGAGTCACTAGGATTATAGATAGCCATCATTGTTCCTGGTCTAACTATGCTCTTACAATATGCTCTAGCAATCATTCAGTTTGGTATTTCAACTCCAAAAGAGTTGAAAACTTATGTGCACAACCTTGGACATAGACGGCAGCTTTATTAATAATTGCCAAAACTTGGAAACAACCGAGATGCCCTTCAGTAGATGAGTGATTACATAAACTGTGGTAGATGCAAACAATGGAACGTCACTCAGCACTAAAAAGAAATGAGCTGTCAATCATGAAAAGATCTAGAAGAAACAAATGCATAGCACTAAGTGTAAGTTTGCTTCTTACCACATGGTCTTCTGGGAAGGCAAAACTATGGAGACAGTAAAAAGATCAGCAGTCAGCAGGGTTAGTAGGGAGGGAGGGCTGAACAGTAGATAGAGCACAAAGCGTTTTTGAGGTCAACAAAACTACTCTAGGTGATACTCTAATGGTGAATTTCCATCATTTTACACTTGTCCAAACCCATAGAATGTACAACACCAAGAGTGAGCCCTACTGTAAACTATGGAGTCTGGGGGATAATGATGTGTCAATGTAGATTCATCAATTTTAACAAAGGGTATGTGACTGTGGGGCAGCTCTGCATGCATGAGGCAGAATGTATATGAGGGATCTCTATTTTCTTCTCACTGTTGCTATGGACCTAAAACTCCTCTAAAAAGTTAAGTCCATTAGACAAATAAAATTAAATCCATTCGATTTCCAGGCTCCATCACCAGCTCTTTTCACCGAGATCTGTGTGGGGCCTGGGAATCTCCCGCCCAGCCTTCTCCCCAGGAGTTCAGACATGAACTAACATTTGGGAGTCACTGGTGCAGATGGCATTCAGAGTGTAGGATTGGCAAGGAGTTTACATGTAGGTTTTGGAGAAAATTTAAATCATGTTGAGGAGCTCAGACTCGACTCTGTGGACTGGAAAGAGGCCCTGAGGGGAGAGAGACAAGTTCAAAGTATTGCTCTGAGAAGATTAATCTTCCAGCTCGGAGCAGAAACCACATGCTGGGCTGAAGGGAAGGCTGCCTGGCACAGGCGCAGGGCACAGTGCTTGCCAGCCATTGAGTTTACTCCTAAAGGGAGTAAAGGGAAGGCAATGGGAGTCGAGAGGGCAGGATCTGGCTGAATTCCGGTGTAGAAAGTTTCATATAACTAAGGACTCTGATTAAGCAGGAGATACTGTTTTCCATTTCTTGTTCCCCAGATGGAAGACTGCAGCCACTTCTTTCTGTTTATAGAATCAGAAAGGACTCTCTTAGTATCATGACTGAAGTTGACAAAAATCATGTTGGCAATTAGTACAGAATCTGAAGTGGTGAGGTCTGCATATGAAACCCAGGGACTCTCTTTTCATCTGATAATTTTTGTTTTTGTACAAAACCCCCATTTTATTTGGAAAAATCCATTTCTTAGGACTTCAGGTCTAGTGCCCTGCTAGCAGCTGTAATGCATACACCCTCAAATTTCAGGTGTATCACACAAATTTTCAGATACCAACCACAGTGAGCGGCTCGACTCCATACAGTGACGCGAGGACCCAGGTGCTTTTCATCTTACAACTCTGTGGTGCCCTAGAACAAAGGTACCCTGAGCATGGTTCTGGATCAGCGGCAGCATCTGGGGCTAGTAAGGAAAGTAAATTGTCCCAGGCTCCCCCCAGACCTGCTGAATCAGAAATGCTGGAGAGGAGCCTAACTCTTCTGTGCCCTCTTGGTATTGAAAGGCAGCTCAAGTTTCAAAAGCTCTGCTCCTGGCCAGCTTTCTGTCTGAAGGAGTGTGAGCATGTGGAGGGAGGTGTGTGCTGCAGTTCTAACGCAGCAAGTCTGGACAGGGAGCAGGTCACTTTCCTTCCCATTCCTGTGGCCGCGCCTACAACAAGGCAGACTGGCAATGGCAGTCCAAGTACCCAGAGTAAAAAGCAGGTCACAATGAGCTTGCAGTGTTGCTTTTTCCAATTCCTCCTCTGTAAACAGGGGTGATGACACCTCCTCCACACAGTGACTGTGAGAATTGCTTGATAAAACGTATTCTTGGCTCCTGGCCCAGAAGAGATGCTTAGTAAATTTTTGACCTCTCCCCATAATCCCCTGAGTTCCCCAGATGGGCAAGAGTTGATGGGTCTTCCATCATTGATGATGCTTTGGCAGTTTCCTGCAAAGAATGCATCCTGTCTCCACCAATCAACTCAATCGACACCTGCTCCGTTGTGTAAATCCTGATTTGAAGGCAGCATTGAATGAGGCCTTGCTCTCTGACAGGCACTTGGCATGAATGGGATCCTTCATTCTTGACTCCACCTTGGAAAACCCTACATCTGACTCCCTTTCTTAAAGAGGAGAAACCAAAGCCCTGCAAGAGGAATTGTCAGGCAGAGGTCCTCCATTGAAAGGTGATGGCTGAGCAGGCCTCCTAACTCCCCTCTGCCTGGCTTCGTACCCTGGAGCCAAGAGGAGAGCCGGGGAAATTAAAGACAATTTCTGAAGCTGATGAAGTTCACAGTCTTGCTGAGGACTGAGGACAGAGCCAGAAAATGACACTGACGTGTGAGTGTGGGTGTTTCATTCCTTACCTTGTTTCTCTAGAGAGGAAAGGAAAAGGCATTTGCGACATACTGGCTTGCGTGATGCTATATTAAAAAGCCAGATGAGCTAAGTTCCATCTGAGGTGCAGGCACCAGGACCACAGGGCTTTGACGTCAATTGGAACCGTTGACGTGTTTCACTGCTAAACTCTGCCTTGGTGATGCAACGTGTGCGACACCACACAGCTTCTGTGAACAGGAGCTGGCTGGCCGCCTCTGTGGGAAAAGTCCCCATCTCCATGGTGATGGGCTGCGTGTCCTAGACATCATCTGGAGGTTAGGAGGGTCAGTGAGAGGCGCAGGCAGCGGGGGTGGTGGGGACAGCAAACCCCACAGGCACAGTAGGTGCTGTGAGGAAGGCAGTGTGCTTTATTGCTTCCCTGGGAATTCAGTGTTCTGGGGCTCAGTGAGTGACAGACAGATTCACTGACAAGGAATCAATGCTGGGCCATTAGCATTCTCCTATTGAGGCTCTAAGCATAAGGGTTGACAGTGGGTGGCCTTGCTCTGACAAGCAAATCTAAACTCCCTATTTGGAAATGCAGAGGACCTATTGCATCTAGACAGGGAGGGCAAGTGGTTACTCACCTAAAACCTGCAGACCCAACTAGGTGAGCTGAGCTCTCCTAGTCTAGAATGCCTCAACATGAACAATAGCAATGATTTGTTGAGGACCTACTGTGTGCTGGGCGTTGTGCCAGATCTGTACCTATATTGCTACCAGTCCTTGCTACTCCCAGTTTACAAGTGGGACTATTGTGGCTCAGAGAAGTTAAATGTCTTGTTCAATGTCACAGAGTTCATGGGTCTGTTTTAGCCCAGGTCTAGGTTCTTTATACTATGCCAATATTTCTTTTTGCCATGGTTCTTAACTCTAACCTACAGAACCATTTCAAGCTACAGCTAATAAATGATGACAAAAACCCAGCTTTGCCTGCTTCCTAGGGCCAGGCCATATCCTAAAAGTCCTTTAAGTCATTATTGGAAACATGGATGAAGAACCTGAGCATAGAGAACCGAGCTGACCTAGACACAGTGACCCAACTAGTGGGTGTGGAGCATGGATTTAAACCCAGGTCAGTGGGCCCTAGCACCCAATCCCTAAATGCCCTGCTACCCATACCTGCTTGGCAGCTGAGTGTCTGGGGTAGGATTCCTGGCCCATGTCATATTTCGTAAGTCCACAGGAGATTCTGATACCGTCCATGAAGGAACCCTGGCCGGAAGCCACTGTGTGCCTGGAAGTCCAGGTCTTCCTGTCAGCTCTCCAAGCAGGCCCATCTTCCTTCCTGCTCACTAGACTGACTCCACACCCATCCTGATGAGCCTGTTATTTTCACAACCAGAAATGCCCAGAAAGGTTTGGGAGAGATGACCCCAGAGCAAGAATTTGGGGCTCAAGAGAGGTGTTCTGACTCTTCCCTGCACAGCTTAGGGTGGACAGGTATCACTCCAGCCCAGATATTTGGACACCTGGAAACAGGCACCTGTGGGCAGGAACTGGGTGTGGCACATGGTGGCAGGCCTGGGGGTGAGAATTTGAAAAAGAAAGAGTCTGATTAGCTCAATGGCCAAGAGCCTAGGTTTGGAGACTGACAAACCTCAATTTGCATTCCAGTTTCACTACTTGCTGAGTCACCGTGAGCAAGTCACAAAACTTCTGAGAGCCTGAGTCTTGGACTGGGATGACTTTCTATCTTCTCGGGTCAGAGTGGGGGCTGTGTTGGATGCTAACTATGAAGGTGCTGGGCTAACACATTGAAAGCTCTTGGGTTGTATGAGAGGCCCTTGTGGAGCAGAAGGGCTGGGGAAAGTGGTGTGGGACAAAAGGTGGCTGAGGGTAGCTGGACAGCTTCTGTCTGGGGGGAGCTCACAGGGACCCAGGGTTGAGCCACAGACAGTGGGTCAACACTGGAAGCCCAGGGTGTGGGCAGAGATGTCCCCACAGGGCAGCAGAGCATGGAGGCAGCCATTCTAAACTGAGCACAACTGCTTCCCCATGGCGGACTCCTGGCCTTCTTTTCTTCTTTCTGACTTGGCTTTTCCTTTTGCTCTTGGTCTCTGCACTTACTTGTCTTTTCTGGTTTCATTGACTCGTTCTTCTGTGAATCTGATGGTGGATTTACTCTTCAAATCTCTCAGGTGGGCCCTGGCTCCATCTACCTTTGGCCATCTTGGACAATCATGTCAACAACCAGGCCCCACCCAGGGATAGCTGGAGCAACAGTGTGTTGGGCTGGTACCTTTGGGACAGAGCTTAACTGGCTTCAAGGAACTGGGCAGTGATGGGACTGTGGAGTGCATCAGGCAGCATCACGGGGTTTGTTGATGGCAATCAGGGCCCTAGGCCCAGAGACACGGATCTAGCCCCTTGAGGCTCGTCTTGGAGGACCCAGATGGAGCACACTGTGGCTGAGATGGCTGCCCTGCAGTGGATGGGTTGCCAGGCAGATGCCAGGCTAGGAACTAAGCTATGAGAGCTGGAGCAGCTGAGGCCAGAGGTCCTCTTCAGCAGACATGAGGTCACCATCTAGACTGCAATGAGGTGGGATCAGCTTAGCAGGAAGGCAGGCACCATGCCTACCTACACTCCCTCCAGCAAGGCAGTTGCACTTGAGGTCAGGTGGATCAGGATTAAACTCAACTCCATACTTAGCAACTGTAGAATCTTAGGTCAGCAACTTCCTCAGAACCTCAAGTTCCCTGACTAAAATAGGGACTCCGGGGTCTCATAGGGTCCTTGATGGAATTAAGTGAGTGGGCTCATGCAAAGGATTTAGCAGATGTTTGTCACATCTTAAGGGCTCAATAAATGGGGAGCGCCAAGGGTATCAGGTGAAGGGTGATGTGAAGGCTCCAACACACAAATCAGAAGGCCCGAATGACACAGTAGAGATTGATTTCTTTCTCCCTCTACACGGGTCTGTTAAGGCTGGTGTAGAAGCTCCATCAGGCTGAGGGGACCTTAGCGCCTTCTGACATTTGACTCCACCCTCTTTGGCTCATGTCTCCAGCCCCAAAGAGCATCGTGCAAGACTGCCACTGGAAGTCCCATCCATCATGCTTGGTCTGCTCACCCTGCCCCTCCACCTGTGTCATGGTTCCTGCCACCTGCAGTGCCCTCCCCAACCTGAACCCTTCAGCTCAGAGGTAACTTCCTCATGAAAGTCCTCCCTGACACCCCCACTGAGGGCTTATCATGCCCCAAACCACACTGTCACAATCTGTCTTCATGGTCACCTCCTCACCAGGCAATAATAATAATTAGGTAAAGCAGTAATGAGCTCCTTGGACATGGGAGACTCGCCACAGCCCTGTGAATCCAGAGCCCCTAGCACAGGGCCTGGCTCAGTAAATGTAGGGAAAGTGGCTGTTGAATGGGTGAGGCAGGTCTTGGCCACCATTTCCTATCTCGGCATTTCCCTGGCCCAGATACCCTCCAGAGACATGGGCAGCTTGAGAGGTTGGATTGTTAGAAGCTACTTCATTCATTCTTTATGCTTTAACTTAATGGAGATCCAAAATTAGTTTTCTTTACATAAATACCTTTGGGACAAATATTTTGCAATTTCAGTGCATGAACAACTATTTCCAAGGTTCAAAAAAGCATGAGTAGTAATACATTGAATATCCATGGACTTCTACCCAACTTGAGAAATAGAACATCATGAATGTGAGGCAGAAGCCCCCACCCACCCACCCCCAGGTACAGTCTCTTTGCAGCAGGACCAATCCTTTTAAATGTAGAGTTTGGAACATGGATGCATTTGCTACCAGGGCCTGTTGAAGAATAGAGTGAGTAAGGGCAGACTCTCCCGAGAGAGTCAATTATATTTTTGTCCATCTTGGATTTTTGTATAATTTTGTAAGTTGGAATATTGGTGAAATATTGTTTATCAAGTAAATATTCATGTAATTTTTCTTATCTTGATTGCTGATATTTTGGGTGACCTCATATTTGTTTTAACAGTTTATTGCAATATAATTCATATACTATCCAGTTCACCCATTTTAACGTATAGTTCAATGATTTTTTTAAAAAATTACATTAAGAGAGTTGTATAACCATCAACAAAATAAAATTTACATTTCGTCATCCTAAAGAAAAAACTCCATACTCTGGGATGTCATCCCACATGTCCCACCCTGCTGAAGGTCACCACTAATTCACTTCCATAACTACTGTACTTGTCCTGTTGTGTCTGGCTTCTTGAACTTACCATGATGGCTTCAAGGTTCATCCATATGATAGCACCTCTTACCTTTTTTTTCAGTCCTGGGGATTGAACCCAGGGCCTTGCACATGCTAGGCAAGTGTGGTGTCACTGAGCTCCATTGCCAACTACTTCATTCCTTTTTGTTGCCAAATAAGATTCCACCCTGTGGATGCACCACGTTTTGTTGATCCACTCATCAGCCACTGGAGGCTTGGGTGTGGCCCACTTTGGGGCTGTTAACGACTGCTACCGTTGTGAGCCTCTGTCCATGAACAAGCACTCCCTTAAAGGGAGTTTCTCACTCACCTGCCCGTGTCTCAGTCCTATACTCTGCAGGAAGAGTTTTACTCCACAACTGAGATACAAACCTGCAGAGCAGGCTGATTCCCAAGCAAGGGGTTGACATGGGCACCGAGGGCCTGTGCAGGGAAGACCAGAAACAGAGCTGCCCAGTGGGTGCAGCAAGGTCAGAGGCCCCCAGTCATCTTGGCTGCTTTCCTCCCTGTTCTCCCAGTGACATCTGCTCCTCCCAGCCCGGTCCTCACTGTGCTTCCCACCCACACTGCTTCCACCCACTTCTTTTTGCAGCAAGCAGAGGGAAGACTCTGTATTGCTTTCCTCTTGCAAGCATCAAAACACTCTCCACCATTTGGGAAGCCTCCTGCAGAGCAGAGGATGAGGAAGTGGGCCAGTCAAGGAACAGAAGGATCCCTGCAGGGCACGACTGCACAGTCACAGGGAGAACAGGACAGCTGAGGGAACCCTGCAGGCCCATTTAGCAGCACAGAGCCCCTCTGGGCACATGGCAGACCGCCTGGGCTGGGGCAGAGGCAGCCCTGTGTGAAGGTGGCTGCACCAGGTCAAGAGGCAGCAATCCATCTCCAGGGAGAAAACCCATCTGTCTGAATAGGAGAGTGGCTTCCAGATCGCCAGCCCCAGCCTCTAATCTTTTGAGCTCACTCCAGATACAGACCTGAGTTGCTTACTTATGCCTCGGTCCCTCTTCTGCCTCAGTCCCTCCTCTGCATCATGAATCCTTAGTGGAGTCTTAAATTTTAGGCTACTGGGAATGGCAAGTTAGCACAGGGTTTCTTTTTGGAGTGATGATATTCTGGGGAGATACTGGTAATGCTTGCCAATTTTGTGAATCTACTAATCCCCACTATATTTTATATATCAAAAGAGTGGGTTTCATCATACGAATTGTGTCTCAACTATAAAGGGATGAATGAATTAACGAATGGCAGGGTGAGGAACTTCCTATAAGTTGAATAGGCTGAGCTGGATGGCTGGATGGCTGGGAGGATGGACGGCAGACTGGAGGCCTCAGAGCAGAAAGGGAGCAATGAAAACCAAGGAGGTTCCCAGCAGAGAAGAGCACTGCTTTCCCACGGTGGGAGTGGTCTGGAGAACATTCCATGGCGAGAAGCAAGAGAATACCATGGTTTAAAATTCTTCCTCATTATTAGCAGCAATTTTCCAGGTGCTGCTTACCCCAGCTACCCACCTCTAGCAGGCTCAGGCCCCATGTCCTCAGACACTTGCGCCTTTCCCTCATTCCCAATCCGACATATATCTGTGTGCATTTTTTAACTGCCTGCACCCCACTGGGAAGGAAGCAACTCCAGAGGAGGGATCTTCCCTGCTGTTCTCATGACTGTCTTCCCAGGTCATAGAACAACGTTCAACACAGAGGATGCCGCTAAGTGATGATTGTCAATTGAATGGTTAGCCTCGTTCTCTGTAGGAAGGGATGGCACTACCCTTCAGGCCCAGTTCAGATAAGAGAATGTACGGAAGAAATTATCATGCCTTTTGTGCAACCGAATTCTTATATTTGGAACTCACTGTTGTCACTGGGAAAGAAAACTAGGGATACCAGGCAATTGAAGCCTGGTTGTCAATTTCTTCAATTTCTGCAGCTGGAAGTTTGATAGCGATTGCATGAAATCCAGAGGTCAGTTTGGAGAGTTTTTTCATCTTAATAAGCTTAAGTCTCCTAGTTCATGAACACGGGATGTCTTATCATTTATTTTAACAATTCATTTCAATACTGTGAATTTTCAGTGACTAAGCCATTTCTTTTATTAAATTTGTACTTGCTTTATTCGTTTTGATGTTACCGTCCATCAAACTGTGTTCTTAATTATCAGAATGTCCCTTGATAGTTTTTAAAAATGTAATTTATTTTTGAATATTGACCTGTATCCCATTTTTTGGTGAGCTTGTTTATTAGTTCTAATAAGTAGATCGTTTGGGATTATCTATATACAGGATCATGTTCCTTGCAAGTAGAGGTAATTTAATCCTTCCTTTATAATTCAGAAATCTTTTATTTCTTTTCTCTTGCCAGCCCACAGAACACTGACACATGCATGTGTCAATTAGCAATCCTTAAGTGAATGAGTGGCACGTGTCCCTATTCATAGCACAATGTCAGCAGAAGCCCTGGGAGCAGGGAGCACTGTCTTGTTTGTTCTTGGTTTTGGGGGGAAACATTTTCCTCTGGCCTGAGCTGTAGGCCTTTTGTAGGTGACTCTCATCAGATTGAGGATGTTCCCATCTCTTTCTACTCTGTTGAATCTTCCTCATGCAAAGCGGTGGATTTTGCATCCCCGCCATATTCCATGGGTTGTTTGCATACACTCAGCACCTCGCCTGTGCACAGCCATCCTCCTCCTTCCTGGTGTCATGTGCTGGTGTTGGTTAAGGGGCTTTGCACCTGTGTTCACACTCCTCACTGCCTGTACTTTCCTGTTGATGTGCTGACTGTCTGTCTTAGTTATCAGGGTAGTGGCCTCACAGGGTGGGTTGGAACGTGTTCCCTTCTATTCCATTGGTAGGTGAATTCTTAAAGTATTGGTGCTGATTCTTCTCTACATGGTAGAAACTATCAGTAAAGGCATCAGTCAGAGGAGCATTGTGGGGGAGAATGGCAATCTCTTCATTTGTCAAAGTCTACCCAAATGTCCTGTTCCATTGTGAGTCAGTCTTGGTGGCCTGCGACTTTCTCGGAATGTGTCCCTTTCATGGAGGTGGTCTCGATTTTGTATTAGGAGAACGCATAGCATTTCCTCATTGCCATTTTTATTATTTGAAGATCAGTGATGATATCTCCTTCATTCCTGATTTTGGTAACTTGAGTCTTCTTTTTTATTATTTATTTGTTTCTTCTTGGTCACTCTACCTAAGGGTTTGTTGTCAATTTTGTTGATCTTTTCAAAGAACCCACTGTGGGTTTTGTTGATTTTCTTTTTTGTGTTTCTGTTCTCTGTTGCATTGATTTCCGCTCTAGTAATTACTGCTTTCATCCATCTGCTTACTTTAGGGGTCACCTGCTACTCTTTTTGAAGTTCTTTAAAGTGAAAGTTTTAGGTTATTGTATTTGAGATCATTCTTCAATTTTAATATAGGCATTTATAACTATAAATTTTTCTTTAAGTACCTGTTTTTCTGTAGCTCCTAAGCTTTGCTATGTTGTAATTTTATTCATTTCAAAGTATTTCTAATCAACCTATGCTATCATCTTTGAATCATTTATTTAGAATAGTATTAATTAATTGATAAGTATTTATGGACTTGCTGCATTTCTTTCCATTATTGATTACTAATTTTATCACACTATGACTGAAGAACATATTGTGTATGGTGTTGATCATTTTAAATTTCTGAAACTTGCTTGGCAGCCAACACATGGGGTGTCCCAGCAGTGTTGAAGTGCACTTGAGAAGAATGTGTACCATGCCCTGTTGGATGGAGTGTCCTGTAGACGCCTAGCAGGTCTATTAGGGCTTGGTTTCTACTGTTACATCAGACTTCTAGCTCATCTTGGACCTCCCAAATAGTCATTCTATCCATTATTGAAGATGGAGTATTGAAACCTCCAGTAATTGCTGTCAAATGGCATATTTCTCCCCTTAAGTCTGTCTCATTTGCTTTATGTATCCTAGGGATCTGTGACTAGTTACATTTGCTTTTTTAAAAAATATTTTATTTGTTCTAATTAGTTGTACTTGACAGTAGAATGCATTTATGCATTTTGATATATCATACATAAATGGAGTGTAATTTCTCATTTTTCTGATTACACATATTGCAGGATCACATCAGTCATGTGGTCATATATGTCCATGAGGTCATAATGTCTGCTTCACTCTACTATCCTTCCTATCCCCACACCCCTTCCCCTCCATTCACTCCCCTCTACCTACTCTAAAGTAACTCTATTCTTCCCTACCCACCCTCATTGTGAATTAGCTTCCACACATCAGAGGAAACATTCAGCCTTTGATTTTTTGGGTTTGGCTTATTTCACCTAGCATGATATTCTCTAACTCCATCCTTTGACCAGCAAATTAGTTACATCTGTTATTAGTTACAATTGTTTTTCTGATGAATCCACTCCTTATCATAAAATAATCTTCTTTGTACTTACTAACAATTTTTATGGAAGTCTATTTTGTCTGATGGACTCCATTAGACACCCCAGCTCTCTGTGGGTCACTTTTTGCATGATATGCCTTCTTCTGTAATGAATCTTAAACCTACTGATGTATTTAAATCTAAAGTCTGTCTCTTATAAATAGCATACAGTTCAATAATTTTTTCCATTCTGCCACTTTGTGTTTGGAGTGTTTAATCCATTTATTAATGCAGTATTATTAATGTAAGGATTTACATCTACTGTTTTGCTGTGTTTTCTGTATGTCTAATGTCTTTTTCATTATTCTATTATTCCATTGCTATATTTTTGGTAATAAACAGATACTTTCTGTTATACTGTCTTAAGTTCCTTGTTGTTTTAACTATTTTTAAAGTTTTTTCCAGTGATTATGGTTAACTTCTTAATTTACAATATTTCTAGTTCAAATTAATACCAATTTAACTGGAGTAGTTTACAAACAAAGAATAAAAAAGAAATACTGTGCTTCTGTATAACTCTATTTCCTACCTGGTCTATTTTGTTAGTTTTATCAGACAAATTTACAGCTTCATACACTATATGACTATAGAAACAGACTCATACTAATTAACTTATATAGTTGTCTTTGGAATCAGTGAAAAACGAGCTACAAACAAAATGCCATTTTAATGTCTTCAAATTTAACCTATGCGGTTATTTTTACTGACATGATCATGTCTTTGTGTGGATTTAAGTTACAGCCTAGTGTCCTTTTCTTTTAACCTGAAAGACTCCTTTAAGTGCTTCTTACAGGGAAGATCTCCAAGCAACAAATCTGGATTTTTTTGTTGTTGTTGCTTATTCATTTGTTTTGTTTGGTTTTAATCTTGGAATATCGCAATTTCCCTTTCATGTTTAAAGGATGATGGTTTTGCTGAAGATAGAATTCTTCGGTTGACATTATTTTTCATCCAGCACTTTACATATTCCATCCCATTCTCTTCTGGCCTCCAGTTTCTGATAAGAAAACAGCTGTTAATTTTGTTGAGGTTCACTAGTTTATGATGAATTGCTTCTCTCTTACTGCTTTCAAATTCTCTCTTTGACCATGGACAGTTCCATGATGATGGATCTTAGCTGTTTCACTGAGTTCATCCACTTGGACTTCATTGAGAGTTTTTAATGTTTAGATTAATATTTTTCATCAAATATAGGAAATTTCCAACCATATGGCCTTAAGTACTTTCCCCCTTTCTCATTTCTGTCCCTCTGGAATTCCTGTTCTGTACGTATCAGTACCCAGGTGTCTGAGCCTCAGCTCCTTTTCCTTTCCTCATTTTCCTTTCTATCATTCAGACTGAAAACTCCCAGTTGACCTTTCAAGGTGTGCCTCTTTCACCTGCCAGCTCAAATGTGATGTTGATATCTTCTGAGTTTTTAATTTCACAAATATATTTTATATTTAATTATTTGATGTACATATATAATATACTTACAGATATCCTCTATTTGATGAAACATTGTTTTCATATTTCCTTTAGCTCTTTGCTCAAATTTTTTTTAGTTTTTTAACATGTTTAAAATGGCACTTAAAATCTTTGTCTGATAATTCTTACTTCTGGGCTTCCCATGGATAGTTTTTGTTTGTTGGTTGTTTTTTTCTTGTGTGTGAGTGATACTTTATTATTCCTTTGCTTGTTCATATTTTGTTTTGAAACTGGACATTTTAAGAACTAAAATGTAGCAACTCTAGAAATCAGACTCCCCATCCCCAAATTTGTTTTTGTAACTACTGTTTATTTAATGAATTTCCTGAATTAATTATGTAAAGTCTATATTCTTTATCATGAGCAGCTGTTTAAGTCTCTCTTCAGTTAGTTTAGTGGTTGTTCTAGTCAGCTTTTTCACTGCTATGACTAAAAGATCTAACCAGAACAATTTTAAAGAAGGAAAGATTTATTTGAGCACTCACGGTTTCAGAGATCTTAGTCCATAGAAGCCCAGCTCCATTCCTTGGAACTGGAGGTGAGGCAGAGCATCATGGTGGAAGAGCATGGCAGAAGGAAGCAGCTCACATCATGGTGATCAGGAAGCAGAGAGAAAGAGAGAGAGTTTCTGCTCTCTTGATAAAAAATACATACTCCAAAGTCACACCCCAATTCCCACCTCCTCCAGCCACACTTTACCACTTCCATTAATCCATTCACTGATTGGGTTAAGGCTCTTACAACCCAATCATTTCTCCTCTGAACCTCTCTGCATTGTCTCACAGGTGAGCTTTTGGGGGACACCTCACATCCAAACCATAACAGTGGTCAACTTATGGAGTCCCTTAAATTCCCGGGACCAATAAATCTCCCAGCCTTCACTGAGGAGTTCTGTGTGACTGCAATGCCCAAGCAACCTCTTTATAACTCCACCTTGGTCTTCACTTTCTGCCTTCACAGAGCTTTAAAACAGGAGGGGAGAACTCCGGGCCTTCTCAGATCTTTCTCCAACATGCACTTAGCCATAGGTGGGTGCACAACCCAATGTACACTGTTTTCTAGATTTCCCAGAGTACATAGGAGCCACTGTGACACAGATTTTCCTTTCAAGATTTTTTGATAGCTTGTTATTCACAACTCTTATTGCTACTTCAGATAACTACGTTTAACCATTGTCACTGATGATTTTCAGCAAACTCTTATGGGGAAATGTCTGCTTCTCACTGTGCAAACTCTGAGTCAGGCCAAATAAAACCAAGTCCTGCAAGTTGTATTTTACAAGGAGCTCTCAGACAAGCTAACTCACTACAGCTCCTTGGGAACTGGACTTTGGAGGCCTTTCAGTTCCACTTTCACCTCCAGAGGCTAGTGGGCTGTCTGTTTCCACTGTACTTTGTAGGACCATTGTTTCTAAGATCATCATGGGACTGGGGAGGGGAATGGATCAAAGCTCACTGTTCTTAGCAATTCAATCAATTTTCTTGAATAAACACTCTCATATTTTTCAAAGTTTTCATTAATTTTCAGAGGTCTGAAAAGTTGTTTTGATTTTTGCTACACTAGTGGAAGAGATGACATCAGGAAGTCCTTATACTACCATTCTGAACAATATTTTCCGTTTATTCATTCTTAACACTTTCACTGTTAGCTTTTGGGAATGTGGCAAGGAATAGTATGCAGTTTGTGCCCTCAGAGAGTTCACAGACTTGAGGAGACAGTCATGCAATCGACATAGGATGTGGCGAAGGTGTTAACAAAGATATTCACAGAGATAATGTATCCAAGGGTTCTGTGATCAAGATAGTTTTCTCAGGAAATAGGTTGATAGACCTCACTTTATGCATTGTCTTTATTCCTGATTTATCTTTCCAAGTGGTTTTTTAAATTGTCACTTTGGTCCTTAAAGGCATTTGCGATTCTTGTATTACCTACCAATCAATCACTCATTTGCATAAAGTGGACTACATTTACTTCCATCATCAGGCTGCTAGGAGGACATTCATTCCCCAGCTCATTCTGTGCATCCTCCCCACCTCACCCTAGAATAGCATTCCTCTCTTCAGTGTGCATATGGATCTGTTCATGATACAGATTCAAACTCAGTTGGTCAGGGGTGAGTCCCGAGGGTCAAGTTTTCAGGTGATGCTGGTCTATGTGCCATACTCTTAGTTGCAAGGTCCTAAATATTTAAGAGCTTTGGCCTCTCCAAGCCCTGCCCCTGCATCTCTTTGGTAAGAAATAGCTCTGGTCTTCTCTACCCACCTGAGTTCTTTATGTGTCTGAACTTCAGAGTATGAGTCAGAGAGGAAGCCTGTGGGATTTCTCTAGGGCCTTTAGAGTGGAGAGAAGTTTATCTTCTACAGTGAGTTTGGGGAAGGATTTGTGCAAAAGCCAAGAATAGATGGGATAATTTCCAGGTCACTGTAAAATGGATCGTGGTAGGATTCTCTGAGTGCCATGCCATGCGTTATTAGTACTGGCAAGGGGAAGCCAAGAAAAAACTAAATGGTTACAAAGCACGCAACGTGTATTTTAGGACCTTTCCTCTAAGGCCACTAGGAGAGGCACAGGACGAGGAAGTGGAGGGGGATGGGAACACTCCTGATGAAGGGCGCCCTGAGTCAGGTGCTGCAGGACAGCGATGGTTCTTGGAGGCACACAGCCAAGCGCAGGTCCCCGCATTCACATTTCTTGGTGGCAGGAATCTGGGCCTCTTTCCTCATGCCCCAGCTTCTTCAGTTGTAAGATGGGGATAGCACAGTACCTACCTACTGGTACTTGGCACTCAGTAAGTGCTTAGTAATGGCTGTTCTTGTTTAACCAATAGGTTCTTTACTAGGCTCGTTCTGTCCGGATGTTACTTCATTTCCTTCTCGTCTATGAAGGTGTCCTCATTGCCGTACTTTGTGAATGAGGTCACTACAGCCCAGAGAGGGTGATGTGTCCAAGGTCAACAGCTAGACTCAGAACCAAGAATGGAACCCAAGCCTTGCTGTCACTGCTTCTTGGAAATGAAGCATGCATTCAGCTAGTAGGTAAACTTGGGGTGGAGGAGGACTTAGATCCCCTTGACAGTGCCTGGCAGAGAAAAATCTCTCCAGAAATACAGGCTCAGCCTGAATGGCGGTGAGCTCTGGAAGTGAGTGTGGAAGTGCCTGTAAACCCCACTCTGAAGAAACAGAAAGGGGCTCTACCAGAGAGGGTGAAATGTGCTGCTCATGAGGGCGGTGAAATAGGTTGGCTGGTGGTCTGAGAAGCCAGTGGCAAAAGCCAAACTGAGCAGAAGGGGAGCATTGCACCTGAGCAGCGTCACTGTCTGAATCCATGAGCTGTGATTAAAAGAGGGCCATTAGGACCTGTCAGATCAGTGCCTGCTGAAGAGCACTGCAGGGACCTGGAGACAGAAATAACTGATGATCGCAGGAGGTGGTGGTGGCTGTCCCCTCCCTAGGAGAGAAACAAGGGATAAACCTGCTCAGAGACCCATGCCCACACAAAGATTCTTCAAGATTTTCTAAGAAAGATCCAGAACATGGGAAAGGACTAATGTACCTCTGAATAGAATGTGTTCTCACCCAACCTTCCCACTTGTACAGATACAGTAATGAAAACTCTTCAGCTCATCATGGAACATACGAAGATCTAGAAGGAAATAACCTTGTTAAGATGACATTCTGTAGGAGGCCTGTTTACTTGAATATGGCAGCATCCATACTGTCCCACAGGCCCCGACTCTCTCCCTCTACCCATGTCTCCAAGCATTCCCTTACACTGTCTTTTTATGAGCTTTTGTTCCATAAAGGAATTGAGGTGGCCTCTAATGATGCATCAGATATTAGTGATGAGAGGCCAACCAGGAAGGAAAACCCAGCAACTTAAACAGAGCCCGGAGTGAGCCTGATTTGACGAGCACTCTCCATGGTGCTGCTCGGCTCTCTGCCTTCCAGCTGGCAGAGAAGATCAGGAAGTTGATTCGGAACACAAAAGGCCTTGTTTGGAGGAGACCACACAACCAAACAATGCAATTTCCCAGGAAAATCACCACCATCCAGGACTTCCCCAGGAGCTCTCTTTCAAAAGGATGTCATGTGGGACAATGTGCTTGAACGTCCATGGCATCTTATGGGGACATCCTTACAGTGGATGGATCACTGCAGCTTTTTCTGATCTAGACCTTTGGTATAAGCTGTGCACCCCTGCGGTTCAGTGCAAGCAGGGTTTGGAGTGCAGTACCAATGCATGTCTTTCTGCATGTCTTTTCTGCTCTAAGTGTCACTCCTAGACTATCTGGGACAGAGTTGATGAACTGCACTTCACAAAATTCTCCCTCGATAAAGTCTCCTCCTGTTAAAGCTGTGGTAGATCACAGGTAGGGATGAGCTTGAGCACCTGAGTGTGGCTGCTGCATTCGCCAGGTTGGAGCTATCCCACGGATGGAAAGCCAGTGAGCCAGGGAGGAGCTCAGCCCTCCTGATATCCGTGGCTGAACTGGAGTCCCACCCGGTACTCTTGGAGGGGAAGCAATATCCCCAGGTGGGTCACAATTCTCCTTGGAGATTGTTTTGATAATCTGTTCATGTTCACATACAACGAGCCCATTGAGGCCTCTAAAATTCTCTATGTTTTAAGTAGGTATAGCCTTATTTTAGCCCTGCCTCAGGAGCTTGAGATCTTATGAAATATTTAAAATGCATATGTCCCCAACAGAGTGAAATGATACCCGCAGACTGTTCACCATGTAGTCACCCAGGCTTAAGCCCAGGCCCGATAGGATAGTCCACACGGGCAGTCTTTCTGCTTCTCTTCATTAAAGAGACTGTTCCCACCAGGTTGAGTCCAGGGGCTCCAATGACGTTGTCAGGAGTCTCCTTGTTTGTTGGCTTTGTGTTTTTCTGTCTATACTCAGTCCTCTATGGGACCCTCCCCTCCTGGAGACAAGGCTACCAGGGCAGCTCCAGGATTATGACCAGCCATCCAGGAGTCACCAGCCATCCAGGAGAAGAAAGCTACTTCTTTCCCAATAGTCCCAGCAAATGGTGGTCCCTGCATTGGGTGCAATAAAGTTATGTGGCTAGTCTCTATCTTCAGGCAGTCCTGTGCAGGGAGCAAAGGTAATCTGCTGATTGGCTGGGTCAAAGGCTGTGCCCTCTCTTGGTGGGGATGGATGAGGGGCAGCCTCAGGTGAATCACTGGACTAGTGTGTGGGAGCAGAAAGAAAAGGAACAGTGGATGCTGCAATTAGGACAAATGGATCTACAAATCCAATGGAACTGGAATAATGGTCACTTGCCCCTAGTGGACCAAAAAGGGTCTTGAGCTCCCCCTAGTGGCCAATGCAAAGAAATCAGAGCTCTGAATTCTGCAGTTTTGCTTTTAAATGGAGAAGCATTGTTGGTGAATTAAAAGTAATGGGATAAGACTTCTGTGTATTTACTCAAGTATGTGCTTGGAAAAGAGAACGCTGTGATCTTACCTGATATCTATAGCTCTGTGTGAAAACTTAGTTGGATCAACTTCTGGGAGCCACAAACAGGTTCTGAGTTTATAAAATAGGAAAGTATTTAATGATGCTTACAATCTCTTCATTACTCTTTCCTAGAATAGTTTCTAGAATTCCCAGGAAGTCAAAGGAGATGCAGAGAGGCTAATGTCACACGCATATGTGTGTTTTTGATGTGTATATTTCATAACGCTGTAATGTTACTTGGTAGTTAATAGAACAGGCTGTGGAACAAGAGGCCTGGATTTAAATCTCAGCTCTGCCACTTACTAGCTGTGTGACCTTCAGTGAAGTGTTTAATATTGCTTGTTTCTACCTCTGTATCATAGGGCCAATTATAGGACCCTAGGGTTTTGGTTAGGATTAAATAGTCCTCCCCTACTCATGAGGGACACTTTTCAAGACTCCCAGTAGATGTCTAAAATTATGGATAGTACAGAGTTCTACACATGCTACACTTTTTCGTATATGCCCTGCAGTATAGCCACAGCACCAGAGTTAATCTATCCTTCCATATTTTATGCCCTAGTGCCTCCTTTTTGCATCACTCCTCTTGCACTTTGGGCCCCGATTAAATAAGAGTTACTTAAACGCAAGCACTTCAGCACTGCATCAGTTGATCTGACAACTGAGACAGCACAGTGACTTATGGGAGGATAGCATCTATGGAATGAAAATGCTGGACAAAGGGGTGATTCACATCCTGGGCAAGATGGAATGAAATGAGATTTCATCATGCTGCTCAGAACAATGCTCAATTTAAAGTTAGGAATTATTTACTTCTGAAATTTTCCATTTAATATTTCCAGATCTCAGCTGATCACAGATAAGTGAAACCATGAAAAGTAAAAACTCATATTGGGAATGACTACTGTATTTGTGAAGTGCTTAGCACAGTACTTGGCATCTGGTAGTAGTACATGAGTGTTCACTACATTATTTTTATTTCTCCCTTCTTGTGTCAAGATATCATGTTGAATGGAACACTCTCAGCCTTTGACTTTTCCCCTACCCTTTTAGCACACAGACTCAAGGTGGTTAATGTGAGTTAACAGATGATAAGACTGTGTCGTGATGTGAGGAGTCTTAGGGTACTCAGACTGAGTCACACCTCTGGGAGCCTGGTGAAGTCATTCTGCCTCTTTCAACTTCATTTTCAAGAAAATGTAAAAGTTATCCAGCTTAACCTCTTTGTTGTGCTGATAAAATAAGATAGAGGAGAGAAAAAACATATTTGTACATAAAGGTGAGGATCTCATTGGATCTCTCCAGGAACTCATACCTGGGGGATCTGCAGGTAAACAGATGACCACAGGAGAGTGTGAAAGGGTCACAGGATGCTGGGTGCAGAGGAGAGAGACCTCGATCAGCTTTGACAAGGAAACATTGGAGGATCCAAAGTATAATAACAATTATTAGCACTTGGACTCTAATTTCTCATTGATAGCACTGGTTATTAACAAGGTAATAACATCTCTTTGTCTTTACATGAACATCGCTATCTTTACATGAACTTTAGGAGTTGGTGTCAATATTCTCCCTATTTTGTAAATGATAAAAATGAGGCTCAGAGAGTGCAAAGCACTTGCACAGAGTTGCCCAGTGGTGAATCTCATGCATGCAAAGTCTGGTGCTCACAGCCCCTGTAGGGCACCTCTGCCAGGTAGTGAGGACGTCCCCAGGAGGTGATGTTTGGATTGTGAGCTGACAGGTCAGTGAAGTCAGTTAGGAAGACTGAGGCAAAGGCAGCGGGCACTGGGGTGGAAGGCGGGCAGTCAGGGGGGTGCTGGGGAATGCTCCACCAAGCATGGCATAACATGGCATGGCTATGGATGGCACAGCACACCAGGGGAAATGCACAGACAGGAACCATCTATCAGGTATTCTCAACTTCTTGAAGAGAGAGAACAAAGGAACAAGGGGATTATCATGGCAGCCCCCAGGCTTGCCTAAGCAAAGAAATCACTCCCCTCTTGCTAAGTAACGATTTAAAGCCTTGTTGTGTTTCCAGCCTCACCTCTGCCACTCACCACAACACATGCCCCAGCGGTGCCCTGGAGAGGGACAGTCGCTGCCAAACTCCTATTTCCCTTAATGTGGCAGCCTCTTCATGAATGTGGTGCTTTGGGTATCCCAGCCACCGCCGTGCTCCTTCTCTCCGGCCAAGCAGTGGTTTACTGGGAGTCTCCCATTTGGCTTTGAAATAAGCAATTATTTACTTATTTCCTAGGTTTATTTAAATCCCCTTTGATTGTGCCCAAAGGGATCTGGGCATTTGCACGAGAATTAGAAACTGAGACAGGCAGTCTGTTCAGGAGCAGCTGGCCCCCTAATAGAGCTCAGGGCTTCTGGCCATGACCTGTGAGGGAAACTGGCCAGGCTTTGAATTCTCAAGGCCAGTGGGTTGAGAAGGGAAGACCAAGAAGAGTTTTCCATTTCTGCATCTGCATTTTGAAGGGGTTCTTTGATATCTCCGTTTGTCCGTTCATCACCCATTACTCATGGAAGATTTCATATGCAATGGACATTCTCCAAGGTTAAAGGACTAGACCCTGTTCCAAAGGAGCTCACAGCCTGATTGGTAGACACACAGACAAAGGTACCATTGCCCAAGAGGCAGGTACAAAAATGTAGCACTGTCTATGACAAGGAACAGCTAATAATCTAGGACAAGTTTATACTGTGGAGTACTATGCCATAGTTAGAAAGAGTCATGTAATCTATATGTTCCAATGTGCTTTAGTTTCTGAGGCACACACTAAGTAAGAAAAGAATATAGGGGTTTATGATTGCTCTATAAGAGGTGTATCTAAGCCAAAGTCACCTGGATGATTGCCTTGGAAGATGACACATGAAAGAAACTGAATTATTTTCTTGGTGGGTGTGGGGAGGGTGGTAAAAATGCTAGAAATTTCTAACTTTATCTGTAGTTCTTAAGCCAATAATTATTCTGTATCTTTCAAGTCAACTTGCTAGATGCAAAATTAGATGCATGTATAGGTTGCAGACCTACAGGAGGAGCTGATGGTTTCAGAGAAAGGGAAAGTCTACCTACAAAAGTGATCCTGAGGGGCTTCGAAGAATGGATAGGAGTTCTCCAGGATGATGGAACTAACTGCAGGAAAAGGCCCGAGAAAGCAGACACAAGTTAGATCCTGGAGGAACCAGGACACCCAGATGAATGCATACCAACTTGCAGAAGTTAGGTCCCTTCTGAAACTAATGAGGTCTGGCCAGTTCTAACTTTGATGTCCCAGACTTAGATAAGGTGAACTGAGTAAGAATAACAGGAGACACTGATGCATAGCTCTTTCTATGTGAAAGTCCCTCTTCTTCATGTTTAACGCATACCATCTCCTTGAATCCTCACGAGCAACTACAATACAATTACCCCTGTTTAGAAAATGAGGAAAAGGAGAGACAACCATACAAAAATAATCACAGAGGAAACTCAGTTCTTCCCTGAGGTTTTTTCTGTAGATAAGCATGAATTTTAGATTGTATCCCTCAGGAGATAGATCAAGGCCACTCGGCATGCTAAAAAAAATGTATGCAATTATAATTGCAATTATGTAAATAAATCCATAAAAGAACCACTGGCAGAGAAGATGACAATGCGATAGGATAGCCACTGTGGGTGGCTTTTCTATCTTTTCTTTTAGTGGCTAAGTTGGGTGCTGTGGTTGTGTTACTTTGGTAATAAAAACTGTGCTTCTATAAACAATGAAAAGACTTTTACCTCAAGGCTCCAGAGTTGCCAATAAATGATTATGGATGACATAGGCAGAAACAAGAGAAGCTCACACTGCCAGCCACCTGTGCTTCCTTGGGAAGGGAGCAGGAGGACGCCGGCTCACTTCCATGCAGGGGGACTCAATTTATGGACCTCAGACCTGACCTCGGTCTCCCAGGCACACAACGAGAGGTGGACATTCCTGTCCCAAGTATGGATTTAGTGCATGGGATGTTCTCAAAAAACGAATGGAGAAGCTGGACTCTAAATGACTCTGAGCCCCATAGTATCAACATCTTCACCTTTTCATTCTTTTGATCTTTCTGATTAAAGGAAGAAAGTCCATTGTGAAGATGGCAGGTTTTAACACCTCAATATCACCTACTAGCTGTATATACTGCCTCACTCTCACTCTCTTTCTTTTCTTTCTTTCTTTCTTTCTTTCTTTCTTTCTTAAATTAAAAAGAAAAAAAGCTAGGCTTGGCCTCAGAACACCAGGCAGAGAACATTATGTGGTTATACCTGAGTCATAGTCCCTTCGTTATGGTATTTATTTTGTGCAGTTTCTTCTTATTTACAACAGTAATATAAAGTTGCTTTAAAAGTGAATATGAAAGTGTCTGTTATGTGAGAATATATTTCAGGTTCAAGAAGGACAAGCTCCTGTTGGTTCAGGTGGTGGAAAAATATGGAGAAAGCACTATAAAGTTTGAGAACCTGCAGATGTTTGGTGTTTCCACTCCTGACCAGTTCTGAGACTCCGAGGGACATAAGGATACAGAAGCCTTGGTCCCTCATCAGTCACCCATCAGTAGTGGGATCTGCAGGGTGACATCCAAGACCCCACCTCTGCCACCACTAGGCTGCAGCTCCCCTTCCAGCACCAGCCTCTGATAGCTCGCTAGGTTTTGATAAAGTGTGAGCACAGATGTGTGGTTCAATACCTCCCTACCTAGCTTGTTATAGTTCCTAGAACTTGGAATCTGGATGCAAGGTTACTCACCAGGAATTTCTACCATTGATGTTCATCTGAGAATGGAAGGAATAAAGGAAGCACTTACTGTATGCAATAAACCTTTCAGCTTGCTGTGAAGTTGGGGTTCAAGGAGGCTGCCTTTTGCCCAGAGCCACACAGCGGTGACGTTGTGTGGTCTTGTGCAGGTGTTTTGATGGTACTAAATACAGGCAGTGCCAATCTTCTGAGATCGCCTTGAAGATAAGATGTGGCAAGCAATGAGCCTTTAGCACAGCCTGGACAGCCGGTGTGTGTCAGCACCCCTCCATTCCTACACAGGGTACAGACGCCTTCCATGCCCTGCCCTATAATTTCTCACAGTTTCTGGTTCACAGTAGGTGTTTGATACATGTCTGTCAACTGACTAGTCAAATTCACTGGAAAGACACGAGCAGCTGCATTGACCACCTCTCAATTCAGCAACTCTGACTTACCACACGTGAGGTCCCTGCCCTTCCACATGCCTTAAATAGATATTTCTTTCCCACAAATGCAAGCAAGAAGAAATTTAGCTGAGTTAACTTCCTGCCTCAGAAGAAATTTTGGTTGCTGTTAAGTGGTTGTGCAGAGGAATAAATTCCTAAGCAAATTAAAGTCTCCTTGATCTGCCCGGATGCCCTTGACTCTAATGCTTGATACCATCTTGAATACGTTAGTCCAGCTTCCCTCTCAGCTTCTACTTCTATGAAAAAATGGTAGGAACCCTTTTCTCTTCAGTGTTTTTCTAAGGACGAAAGGAGGTGGCAGATGATAATAACTAAAAGCAATTAATATAATTCTATTGTGGAATGTCTTTATAATCTAAGATGAATTGTACATTTTACTCAGAAGCAGAGAAGTAGGCTGGGAGAAGTATTTGTGGGAGTTCTCCAGCTACACAACCTTGGGCAAATCATTTCACAGACTGAGTGTTTCACTCATCAGCAAAATGATTAGAACAATTGTGGCTATCTCATAGAAATTGATCCTTGGGACAACTAACGGAGGTGACAAATATAACCCCGCATACGAAGTCAGGAACACAGTAGACTCTAAAGAATGAATTCACTTGTTCTGTCTTCTGTTTGTTCAGCAAGTATTTATTGAGCA
Organism: Glaucomys volans; assembly: GCA_020662805.1. Lineage (NCBI taxonomy): Eukaryota > Metazoa > Chordata > Mammalia > Rodentia > Sciuridae > Glaucomys > Glaucomys volans. The sequence goes on along the minus strand of JAJEJO010000174.1, from coordinate 76,439 downwards.
CTTTTTACATGCCAGACACAAGGCTGGGTGTGAATAAAACTGACAAATACCTGCACCCTGCAGGGAGGTGGTGCCAGGACCTTTCTCTCTTCCCCATCAAGGTCGATGAGTTTCCTGTGATGTCTCTGGCCCCGGGTGGGCGTCAGTTGCTTATTTGGAGGAAAGCTTTTTTTATATTCTGGAGTCAGTGTATGGGGGAGGTGGGCATGCTAGAGGATGGATATGGCTAGGATTTAAAGTCAAAGCACTTGGCCACTGGAATTGCTTCTGAACGGGGCCTTCCTCTCCATCCTGGGTGGATGCTGAGTGACAGGAGGGTCTGGGAAGGAAAACAGCACTCCTGTAACTCCTCCACTAGTTTGAAATGGCATGTGACTCAAACTACAAAATTCAGTTTTAAAAACTTAAACATTTCCTGAGTAACAAGCTAAGTAACAGAGCCTCTGAACCCTCGGACCTCAAAAACTGTGCACGAAAGTAAAATGGGAGAGGGGAGTGCTGGCATGAATTTCATCACCTTCTCCGTGTCAAAGGGTGTTCTTCATGTTACTAGGTCACACGTCTAAATATACGTGACAACCCAGGTATTATTTCCCAACAGAGAAACTGAGGCTTAGAAAATTAAAATAACATGTCCAAGATTTCTCAGTTATCATGGGGTAGAGCTCACACTCCAATTCGGCAATGCTGTATTATATTTCACTGAGGGTTTTTCTACAGTCAGTCTATCATTGGCCATATGGATCATACCCTTGAACCTGTCTCAAAGGTCACATTTCACTGCACATCTGTGCAGGAGCACCTGTGGCATTGACAAGTGACAGCACGGAGCATGGTCCTCCAGATTCTGCAGGCATCATTTTCACTGCTAATATCCGTTGTCTCCTAGAGGGCTGGCAACCTCCTCCAGCCTCCCCCGTCTTAAATTGCTTTGAGTTTCAGTTTGTCGTCCTGTATATTCCGAGCTTCTTAAACCAGTGACTCTCACGAAATGTACTTTAATTCTGCAAGCCGTCACCTGAGAGGTGCTTACAGAGGCGTTAAGTCTCCTCCAGCTCTCACTTGGCTTTTGTTTACTCGAGTGTTAGAACATGGTTGGCTCTGGCTTCCTGGATTTAGCAAGGTGCCCAAGAGAGAAGGAGGTGTCTTGTTGGAAGGAATCAAGGGAAGCCGGAGGAAGGGTTGGAGCAGAGCATGGATGGCCCTCCTTTCCCAGGTCTCCTTCCTCTCAGGGCGAGACTGTGGAGGGGAGTCTGGTCCTCCAAACAGGAAGGGGCCCACGACCTTCTTTATAAGATGACAAAACTTTTGGTCCATCAGCTCATCAGTCATTGGGTGACACTTCCTGGCCCTACCCCCGTGGTCCCCCCAGTGTCTTCTTGCCCGGCCCTGTTGTAGGACAAGAGTTCTGTTGCCTTCACAGCACCTTTTGTTACCTATTCTTCACCCCCACCCCATTCATGTGGTTGTGAGGACTGACCCCCAACCCAAACAGGGGCTGTAGAACCTTCCCCTGAGAACTAGGTCTTGGACTCCAGAGATACCACTGTCATCTAGGAACTTTGAGTATGACATATTTGGGAAAAGTATTGGTCACCATGTTAAACCCAGGGGACAAGAGAGGGTGGAACAGGGAGAAACACAAAGAAGGAAAAATGAATATGCATGTTGCCCGGAAAGGAACAGAAGGAGAAGGAGCATCTGAGCCTGGTCCTGATAATTCCTTGGACTCGGCGTAGTCTTTCCATGAGATGACCCAAGTTTGTTTTGTTATTTTAATAATGAGTTTCCTTAATTTCTTAGGTATCTTTCAATTGATTCTCTACTATTTTCAATCAAGAGATCCTAAATATTAAAGTACAGTCCCCCAACAAACCACACTGCTTCCAATTCCCACAACTTTCATTTGGCCTTAGGCTTCTAGGTCAGTGCCCGTGCTGCCCCCTCGCCTGGACTGCCCTCCTGGCCGCCATGGGCCCAGGCTCTCTCTCTTCTGTGCAGCCTTGCCTGTTGTCCAGGGTGGGCCATGAAGGTGCAGCTGTGCACTAAGTGCTCAAAAACAGGGCCAGACAGACTCTGAGTCGGAATACTCATTAGAGCTGACTAATGCAGAACCTCAAGCCAATGATATATAATAAAGATGTCTGATCCTAAGTTTCCTTGGCTACAGACAGACAAAAATACAGTTCTTGTCTTATAAAGTTTAGTGGGAGGGTCTGCAGAGATGATGTATGCACAGCACTGAGCACAATGCCTGGTACATAAGGGGCGCTTGGTAGTCTCACTCTATCACCAGGACCATCACCACCATCACCACCATCACATCACCACCAGCACCATCACCACCACCACCATCACCATCACCACCACTATTCCCATTACCATTACCACCATCACCACCACCACCATCACCATCACCACCACTATTCCCATTACCATTACCACCAGCACCATCATCACCACCACCATCACCATCACCACCACCACCACCATCATCATCATCATCACTATTACTCTTCATGTGTCACAAGAATGAACTGATCATGTAAGGTTATTGTGATCAAAGTAGTTTTCCATGTCTCTAATTAGTTACCACTTACTTGATGGCTTAAAATACCCTTTTGTCACAGTTCTACAGGTCATAAATCTAGGCACTGTAGAGCTGGCTCTCTGCACAGGGTATCATGAGCTGCATTCAAGGCTTTGTCCAGGCTGCATCTTCTCCTGAATCCTGGAAACCTCTTCAGAGTCCATTGGCAGAATTCGGTTCCTGTGGCTGAGAACTGAGGTGCAATTTCCTTCCTGGGTGTCAGCCGGAAGTCTTTCTCAGCTGTTGGAAACCACCCACATTACCAGCCATGTGGCCTCTTCACCTTCAGAGCCAACAATGGAGAATCTCACCTGTATCAAATCCCTCCCATGTTTCAAATCTCTTACTCCTCTGTCTCTTTGCCCTAGACTGAGATTTAAAGGGCTCCTACAATAAGGTCAGGCCCACCTAGGTAAGTTTCCAGCTCAAAATCAGCTGTGTCATACATACAAGGAAACCCAGTCACAGGAGTGAAATCCACCATATTCACAGTCTTTGGAGTTATGCGAGGGCCTTCCATCTGCCAAGGAAGAACTCTTCTTTTTGTTGTGGGGTGGGTAGTACAAATCTGACTGCATTGCCACCATGCTGTGTGGTCTTGTGCAGGTCAAACCCCTTCTAGATTCTTGGAGGACATGAGTGCCCACTTCAGGAAGCAAAGACTAAGTGAGACCTGGATATGGGGTGTCAAAGGAATCATGGGGCCTGTACAAATGCAGTCATTTGTTTTGTTTCCCGTCCATGAAGATGGAGTGAACTCATCTCTGTACATGTCCCTAATCAGCACCAAGCTGTGTGCACTTGGGAGAAAACTAACGGACACAGCCTTCAGGAGGACCACGTGTCCCAAGTCTGTCCCAGTCAGTCCTGGTCTACACATCCCAGCATGATTATTAATAGCTACATCTCTCATTGTCAGAAATGGTCTGGTTTGGACAATAAGTTACTCAGTCATTCAATTTATCCACAGCACTGTTTTTCCCACAGTTCAAATTAGACCTTTTCCTTTATTGTTTCAGCTGAAATACCCAAGTACTGACCATTCCGGAGTAATTTGGAGACCTTCAAGGACTATTTTCTTTGTATTATTAAAGGAATTTTTCCTGCTTATCCATTATCAGAATCTAAAGTCCAATATAAGATGTGATTCCATTAGGAATGTATAAATATCTACTTTGTGTTATTTATCTATATTAGTGTTCTGTAAAATATTATTAATAGCAAACTTTTATTCCTTGTCTAGTGGCTAAAACAAAGGGGATGAGGCACCTGTTTAGGTTGGCTACTCTCTTTAGCAGGGGAAAAGAGTGGTGGATACCTGTATGGGATGAATGGAGGAAAGCGGGATTCTGGTGTCTGCTCTTTCTTCCTATTGGCTTTAAAAGACTACGGTGGAAACCAAGTTTGCATTGGTGCTTTTGGAGTAGCTTTCCAGGTGATTTATTAGCTCTGATTCAATGCTAATGTTGATCCTACAGCTAAAATATGACCCCAAATGCATCCTAAATGTACTAGTATTTCCACACACTTCGGCAGAACATCAGGGTCAATCTGGCAACTCATGAGTAACCCTGGGATTTAGCATTTTCCACACCAGCACCTGTGTCGACATGATTTTGTGAAATGGATGAATAGAATCTAGATTAGAAAGCAAAGGAAAGTGAACACAGGACAAAAGATTTGCTTCCAACAGAATCCAAATCTAATCATAAAACGTACTTCCAGTTAATGTTTGGCTGGGACTGATTTAGAAAAGGACTTTCTCATATTTAATGAGGTTTTGCTTCAACTTTTAAATAGGCTAGTCCAACCTCAGCTGGCACTTTGAGTGGAGTGTCCTAGTCTGGGAAAGGGTAGTGTTAGTTGGGGTCACTTAGAGATGAGATGCATGCATCATTTGGCTGGAAAGAGAGGATTTCATTTTTCTCACATGAGATGCATGAGGCAGGCAGCTAGTGACATTTGTCTAGCAGGTGAGCAGGGCAGGGCCAGTGTCTCAGTGACCGAGCCATGCTGGGCCTTCCTCCCGATTGCTGCATTGGCTTCACAGTGCTCCCTGTCTGTACATCAAATCTACGTGCCAGGCGGAAGGAGGCAGAGGAGCACCTGAATAAGGAGAACCCCAAGACTCCCTCGTGCACTTCATTGGCCAGAACAATGTCATACAACCTCTCCAATCTACAAGGGAAGCTGGAAAGTGAGAGTTTCAGGTGGTTCTTAATGAAATTGGGTCCTCTCTAGTAAGGAAGGAAGGGACAGCCAATGATCATAACTGACCAAGAACATCTGGCCATGTGGATAAACTCCAGTCATGATTTGTTATTTGAATGCTCTGTTTTAAAAGTTGGGGATGTAAACATGTGTTTGTTGACCAGGTGCTCACTATGAATCCGTGGTTTAGTTGTTCGAAGGAAAAGAAGTCAAATTAGTCACCTTAAGGAATTTAGAATTCCCTTAAGGAATTCCCTTAAGGAATTTAAAATTAAGTTCTTAATTATTTGTGTCCATATTACGTAGTGGAGTTCTAGGAGCACAGTAAACCATAAATGAGTTTGATGAAGAACTCTTCCACATGGTAATTAGAAGAGAAAGTACAAAACCATTGACTGTTAAACCCCTGGGTATAAGTCTACACCCCACAAAGAATGGTCCATAGGTGATAACATCGGCAACATCTAGAACCACGTCAGGCTCACCCCAGATCTGCTGAATGGGAATCTGCCATTTAGCAAGATTCCCGGTGATCTGTGTGTGTGCTGGAGATCAAGAGGCTCTGCTTGTTCCGGCAATGCATGAAGCAGCTTGCTCACATTTGCAGAAACCAGAGAGCCATGGACCAGAACAAAGGTGAGCCCTCCTGTGTACAGGGGAGGAAGATAGTCCAAAGAGTCATTTGTCTATGGTTATATCTAGTTCTCTCCCCTCCCTACTTGGGTAACCCTGACCAACTACTTCATCTCTGATACTCGGTTGCCTCTTGTGGAAATTACTGGCATGGCAGTTGCTATTTCCCACAGGATGTAAGAGGCCTGATATCCCAAGTGTTGAGCACACTGCCTGCTGAGTTGTGGGGCTCAATCAATGAAAATTTCTAATAATATCCAAAATTAGCACTGTTGTGCAGCTATTGGGGTTTGGGGTCACTGATCCTGGGGACTGGGGGACGCACTGATAAGCATCATTGCTTGGAAGCAGGATACAAAAATCGAAGTGGCCTGTGTTAGTGGTGAGTGTCAGTCAGCACGATGCCATAGCACAAGCCCACAGGCTGGGGCTTAAGCAACAGGCATTTGTTTTCTCACAGTTCAGGAGGCTGGAAATCAATGATAAAGTGCCAGGACCTTTGGTTCCTGGTCAGGGTTCTTTTCCTGGCTTATAGGTGGCCCCCTTCTCTCTGTCCTCGCATGGTCTTTTCCATGAGTGTGCATGGAGAGAAAGCCATCTCTGATGTCTCTTCCTGGTGTTGTAATACCAATCCTTCAGGCTTAGAGTTGCACCCTGATGACTTCATTCAATCCCAACAGACCTTTATCTCCCTAAAGGTCCTCTTGCTGTATTGGGGGTTATGTGGAAACCTTGTCTTGGAGGTGGCAGCGGCACAATTGGGTCAACAAGATGAGCACTAAAGTCAAAGGAAGGCTGCAAGGTGCCCACCCATCCCAGGGTCTGAGTGTCCAGGGGCTGTTGTGCCCAAGCAGCTCACTCCGGGCATCTGAAAATGCAATTCCCTGGCAGTTCCTCTAGCTGGGAGCCTGGAATACAGGAGCGGGCAGTACTATGCTTTCTCTCTGAGTGCTCAGGGGAGAAACTCCCTTTGGATTCTCCTGCTCCTGGGGCAGTCCCCGGTGTCCCCAGGCTTGCAGTTGCATCATCCTGGGCACATGTCACCTTCTTTCTGTGTCTTCACACCACTCTATCCAAATTTCCCATTTGTGTAAAGACATCAGTCATGTTGCGGTCCACCCAAGGACTTCACTTTAACTAGATTACTTCTAAAAAGATCCGATCTCCAAACAAGGTGAGATACTGAGTTATTGAGTGTTAGGGCTTCAACATATCTTTTTGGGGGGCATGCAACTAAAACCCTAACGTGAAGCAAGGGCTCACGTGGTGAGAAGTGGAAGGAATATTGGAAGGGAAAGGGGATTGAAATTAAGGGAACTTTCTTTTTAAAAATACATATATTTTAGTTATAGATGGACAATATCTTTATTTATTTTTATGTAGTGCTGAGAATCGAACCTAATGCCTCACACATGATAGGCAAACCCTCTACCACTGAGCCACAACCCCAGCCCCAAGGGAACAATCTTGTGTTGAATCTACGGCCACAGCAAAATGTTCAAACAAACAAACACACAAAACCAGGTTTGGAAAGAAGTGGAATGCTTTCTTTCCAATAACTAGTGTGGGCAAGTCTTCCAAGAATGGTGTCTTCTTATTGCTCAGTTGATGGTGGATTGGGATAAAATTCTCAGGTGATGGTGGATTGAGACAAATAATGTTCCAGGAGACTTTCTGAGTGAGTGACAGGGAGATGTATACAGAAATTCCTGTGACTAGATAGGGCAAGAGGTCGTGGGCTCTTTCTCTCTCTCTCTCTCTCTCTCTCTCTCTCTCTCTCTCTC
>JAJEJO010000174.1:0-69121 GCA_020662805.1 Glaucomys volans | reverse complement strand
CTCTCTCTCTCTCTCTCTCCTGTGGTGGCAGCAGAAGCAGTCTCTTTCTCAGCAGTGACAGGCTGAGAAAGTGGAAGATGAATTTGAGCTGGGCGTGGGTGTGATTTCTCTTTTCTCTTGCAAGGCTTCTCTTGGATGGTAGGGAGCTGTTAGTATCCTGGTCTGGGAAACAGAACAAATGACAGTGAGTTTGCAGATGAGGACTTTACAGCCCCCAGGGATTCCTCCTACCAGGAGACCTGGGAAGGGGCCAATTTGGATGCTGATTGGATCTCCCCAGGGGAGGCAGCCTGAGGGAGAAGATGGGGGTGACAGGAGGTCCTAGTGCCTAAAACAGATCCAAAATGGCGCTGAGGTAGAGAAACGGCTATTGACAGAGCTTCCTTCCCAGGTGGAAGGTGCTAACAGCAGCTTCTTTGCAAGGTCACCACCCTGTCCCTTCTTCCCAGAGCCAGCAGGCCTGCCTGGAGGTGCTCTGTGGAGCATACCAACTAGGTGAGCTATTTACAGCTCCTCTCCCTGGGCCCCTTCAGGAGACTAAGGCCATCATTAGAGGCTTAGTGCACTCTGCCCAGGGCAGCTCTTGACCCTCTGTATTTTGCCCAGTTGCGGGGAGACACTGTATTTGGTCCTTTGCTTAGTACACTTGGTGAAAGAACACTCTTCTTGGAAGGTCTAGGGGTGTACCTTCCTCCCATTTCTTGTTTTGAATGACCTGATCTATGCATTCCCTTCATTTCACTGGCCACCTGGCTCCAGCTCAGACTGTTAGGAGCCCTGGCCCATGTGGGTTGGTTGACTGGACATTGTCACTGAGAGGGCGACCCCCAGACACTGTGAACACACCATTCAGAGTTAAATTCACCTCTCTTTGAGACAGGCTAGTGTGCCAATGTCAATGAGAGGTACCACGAGCCATGCCATCCCCAAGCCCTGCAGGCTTTGACTTTCCCTCCTCCCTGTGGGAGCCACAAATTCAAGCTGATTTCAGGTCCTCTCAGGTTGGCCTCCCCACCTGGAGCTTTGCACAGCCACCATCTTGACAGAGCCACTCAGCCACATTCTCCTGGGAAGAATGCTACCAGCAGCCTCTCGTGCCACACCCAGGAAGGTGCCACTCTGCCACACCCAGGAAGGCCTTTGTGGAGCACAAATGTGACCATGGCTGCACCTGCTCTCCCTTTGGAAGCCCTCCAATGGCCTCTCTCTGCAAGATGAGTGCTCAACTCCTGAGCGACAGGGCCTCTGGAATCTGGCCTCCTGCTGCCCAGCTTCATCTTTCGAACCCCCTTCCCTCCTCTTTACCTGCCTCCTATCCATTCCTTTTGAGAGTCAATGGAGAGGACACCTTCAGAGCAAGACTGCCAAGCTCCCTCAGGCTGGGACGGGTGCCTTCTCCCAGGGCTGCCCCAGGGTATCCTTCTGCAGATCTTTGACCACAGTAGACTGAAAACATGATAATGATCAAAGTAAGAGCTGCACATTCGAGTGTTCACTCTGTCCTAGTCATTTTTCTATTCACCTCCAACAACTCTCTGAAGCAGGTGCTAATTGTGAACCCCTTGAAAGCGAGGACTATTTCCCCTGCCATTATGTATCATCCATGCTGAATTGGACCACAATGTAGGTGTGATCTCTCGCTCTCTCTCTCTCTTTCTCTCTCTCTCCAGCTATACATAGGGTCTTCATATATGAGTGAATAGACAGATGAGAAAGTGAAGTATTCAGTATCACTGTCACTCTGTCCAGATTGCTCAATGTCATCATTTGTCATCATTTTGAGACCTGAATATTTTGGGTTATTGAAAAGAAAAAGCCCACTAGTTGAGAAATTGTGTGTACTTGATTTGTATTTGTTAGTCAACTTTTTTTCGAGAAAAACAATTTATGGGAGGAAAGGTTTATTTTGGCTCATGGTTTCAGAGATTGCAGCCCATGGTCAGCCAGCTAGCTCTGCTGCTGTGGACCTGAATTGAGGCAGAACACCATGGTGGAAGGCCCTGGCAGAGGGAAGCTGCTCAGCTCCTGGCAGTCAGGAGCAGAAAGAGAGACAGAGAGAGGGAGGGAGGACCAGAGACAAGATACAGTCCCTGAAGGGCAAAGGCACGCCCCCAGAGTCCCACTTCCTCCAATCGTGCCCCACCCACCAAACCATGCCCCACCAGCTCCCAGGAGACCATCGGATGGATTCATTAACTGATGAGTTTAGAGTCCTCATATCCACTCATTTCCCCACAGCCCCACCTCTGAACACGGCTGCACTGGGAACCACGCCTTTAACAGGAGACTTCGGGTGACTTTCCACATCCAAATCATAACATCGTACAAATTAAAAATATCTACCCACTGTTGGCAATTCAGCAACCTACAGTAACCCTGACCAGTCACGGGCCCTGCTGACTGGCCTCTGACACCTGTCCCTGCTCCATGAGCTCTGGTCCAGCCCTGCCTGAGATCTCACCGAAAGGCTGGAGTCCTCTGATTCTCAGATTTAAAATAAAACCAAACAATAAATCCAGGGAGCTTATGAGCGTGGTTATGATGTGTGTGCGTCCTTCCCTCTTCTCCTCCTTCCTTTCTCCTCTTCTTTCTCCTCCAGCTGTCACACCCGTCATCATCATCACTAGCAGCAGCAGCAGCAGCAGAAGCTCAGTTGTGGCTGTTGCCAGGCTTCTGCTGATGGTGAAGCCCTCTGTCTCTCTCCCACCAGGGCCTTCTGGAAACAGATTAAGTCTGCTCTGTTAGATCTCTGCTATCAGAGCGCAAAACACATGCCACGGCCTTTCACGTGGCAGTTCTTCTATTGCAAAACTAAAGTCTTCTGCACATTTTCTTCCCCCAGGGTCCATCAGCAGCAAGCTGGCTACGGATAGCCACCACTTCTCTTCCCTGAAGCCAGCAGAGGCTCCCAATTTCAAGCTCCACCTCCCCACCGAGTGGCTGCATCTGTCATTGCACCAAAACACTTGGGTTTGCATAGGTTTCCTGGGGTCTGTTTATTTGTCCAAAGCCAACACCTTCTCCTTATAACCTTTAGGACCCCTGTTTTTCAAGGCCATTGTTGCCCTGTGCCCAAGTCCCTGGTTAAAGTGCTTAGCAGCTTCTGGGTAGGACATGTCATTTCACAGCAGCAAGGAGAGACACAGGACATTCCCCCCACGGAAAGTCAGCACTTTGAATGTTTCTTAATTTCTCTGAGTCTAAGCATCATGAAAAATGGGTTTAATCATGCCAACCTCACAGAACTGAGGTCTGCAGAACAGCGGAGCACAACAGGCATCAACACAGACGAGTCACCTCCTCCCATCGGCCAGGATTCTAACACCGTGTGTCTCATCTGAGGTCTTGGGTGACCTTTGCACTCACATTTCAGTGGGTAGAACAAGTCACATGGGTAAGTGTGACATTCAGAGGTCAAGGAGGCATTGCAAGACACAGGGGTGGGTGCATAATCTTCTTGGAGAGAAACAGAAGCTTAGGAGTGTCAGTATAATCTGCTACACATCCTACGAAAGTCTCCCGAAAACCAGTTACAGTGGGGAAATGAGGAGCCTCCTTCTTACACCACAGAAGGCTGAGGTTAAGGACCACCTCTCGTGACCAGTGGGAACAAAAACACATATTGAACACCTACTGTATGCCAGACACTGAACTGAGGATTGTGGGATATTTCATCTCATTTTAAAAAATTCATTTATTGAGTGGAGAGGTCAGTAAAAACAGAAATTGTTTTACAGTCTCAAACAAATACTGAACATACATGAAATTAGCAAATGCTGGGGACCTGAAAGGTTAGAAGGCCTTCTTCTCTCAGTAGGACTAATGTGTTGGGATGAGAGAGAATAAGCATTTTACGAGTGCTCACTCTGTCCTAGTCGTTTTCCTAAGCACCTCCAACCACTCTCTGAAGCAGGTGCTAGTTGTGAGCCCCTTGAAAGCGAGGACTATTCCCTCTGCCTACTGCATACTTTTATGTCTTCTTTGGAAAAATAAGCATTCGTGTTCTCATTCATTGCTGAGTCTCATGAGTTCCTTACATAATTTGGATACTAACCCCTGATACGTGTCCATCAATGAGTGAGTGGATAAATCAGTCTTGGAATTATACAATGGCATATCGTTTCTCCCTCAAAAGGGAGAGACTGCCACTTGGGATAGCATGAATTTACCAGGAGGACACCATGCTAAGTGAAATACGCCAGATACGGGAAGAGATGTCGTGTGATTTCACCTGCACGTGGAATCCCCTCAAATTAAAAAAAGTAAAAACAGAAACAGAGAGAAGAATGGGGGAGAAGGAAATGGGGAGACGTCAAGGGGTCCAGACTCACTGCAATGCCGGATGAGCAGATCCAGGGCTCTAATGGACAGCTCGTGGAGTGCAGTCAGCAATACGGCATTGCATCCTGGGTGTTTTCTAAGAGTAGATTTCACGTGTTCTTACCATGCACACTCAAAAAAATGGAAACTGGAAAGTCATAGATAGGCTAGTCTGGTGAATCATGGCAATCATTTCACTATGCATATGTATATCGAAACAGCGTATCATAAACTTTAAATTAATGCTATGAAATAAAAAATGAATAAAATTCACAAAATCATAAGAGAAAAAAATGTGAGTGGTGTTCAGAGGTCTGGGTTTCACTACCATCTAAGATATGGAGAAATGGCCAAATACAGGAGAGAGGAAGTGAGGAATCCTAGGTGAACTGTGCCTTCCTGCTTGGAATCCTGGAGGAGCGCATTGCCACCCTCAGGGCCTCTGGTAGAGACGCCCTCACACAGGTCCACTGATGGCGTCAACTCTGCCACAGGCCCAGGTTTCCACAGGGCACCAGGCAGCAAGGCCCTTGTCTCACTGTGCACAGGCTGCAGTGACAAAATAGCACATGCGGGGCTTTAAACAGCTGAAACTCCTGTCTCACGGTTCTAGAGGCTCCAAGTCCAAGCTCAAGGTGCTGGCGGGGTTGGTTTCTCCCGCAGCTTCTCTCCTGGGATAGCAGGTGGTCACTTCTTCTCTGTGTCCCCCCATGGTCTTTCCTCTGTGCACATGAACTCCTGGGGTCTCTTTTTGACCCCTTTCCTCATGAGGACCCTGGTCGTGTTAGACTTGGACTCACCCCAATGGCCTCACTTTACTTAACCACCTTTCAAAGGTCCTATCTCCAAAGACAGTCACATTCAAAGGTACTGAGGTTAGTTAATGATGCAAGATAAGTTCTGGGAAAGGATATAATACAACCCATAGCAGCTCCCAAAGAGCTTCATCCCTAACAGTAAAAATGAGATCAAAGTAAAGAGTGGAAAGAGGGAGAAAAGGAGTAACATTCTTGGAAAGTCTAGAAAGACTTAACAGAATTGAAGACCTGAGAATTGAACTGAGATTTGGACTTTGATTCAATTTTTGATAAGATGAGAATGGGGAAAAGAGACATGGAACAGAGAGAACAGCGTATGCAAAGTCACAGCAGTTAAAGTCTCTAGAAATGTGAGTCCAATGGTTCTGGAGCTCCTGGTACACAGGTGTGAAGCAGATGCAGAATACCTGAGGCCAGGTGTGAAGGGCCTCTATGACTTTGTTCTGTAAGTTCTGAGGAGCACAAAGTGGTCTCCTTGGAAGGAATCAGGAACACTGGAAGACCTGGCATGTGCAAGGTATGTTCTGGGGACTTGAGTCTATACTGACTTGTATGAGCCACTTCCTTCTCTGTGACTACAGACAAGTGACTTGACCTCTCTGAGATTTTGGCTTTGTATTCCAAACAATGAAGTCAATGGTGCTTTTCTCTAAGGATGCTGAGGTGGCTCAATAGGATAATGGATGAAGTTTCCAAACCCTCAGATAAATGTTATTTTTATCTCTCAGAGACAGTTGCCAAAATGTGGACACAAGATGTCCTCCCCACCACTCCTGTTCATTGGTTTGGTCTTGGCTGGCATCTGCAGTGGGACCTGTTTTCCTCTGCTGTCACACACTGCGGCTCCAGGCACTCATTCATGCTTGACTCCTTGCTGTCTTCCTAGGGTGACCGCCTGAGAGCCTCCGTCTGCCTCTTTACCCTTCTGCAAATAGGATGACCCTTGATAGCTACAGCTCATGTCTGGTGGTAAGAGCACCACGCCCAGCCCGGAGGGCTATGGCATTCACAGGCTGGGCTGTCGTTCTTGCAAGGTGTTCGAACTTGGGCCTTGGCCACCTGTCAGTCCCTTCATTTATTTTAGAAATAGCCAGCACATGACGCTTCCAACCTGCCCCACCTGCGCTGGCCTGGCCTCTGTTGCCAGTGATGCTGGGGAGTATGTTACAACTTCCCTCAGACAGTCCTGATTTGTAGCATTTGTCACTTTCTGTTGTGTAAATACTCCCACGATTGCCGGTATCTCACTACCAATGGGAAGTGACTGAGATCTGGTTTGGAAGAGGAGTTGAGAGGTGATCTAAGCAGGCTCCAGCGCCTCATCATCACCCAGTTATCTCCTCAAATAAGAAGGGTGTTATGGTTTAAAAGTGGTCTGTCCCCGAAATCCATGCAAGTTCATCCCAAATTTCACATCAATGGTGTGAAGAAGACGGATACTTGGTCCAGCTATGGCCTCAGGGGCAGAACCTCTGTGAACTGATTAAATTAGATCATTAGGGTGGAACCTCTGTAATTGAGTCCTGGTGACTTTATAAGGAGAGGGAAAGAGCCCGTACCCGGAGAGAAACACAGATGCTCCGCTGTGATGTGCTGTAGACAATGTTTGGGGAATCCTTACCAGAGCCCGCACCTTGCTGCTTGCATTTCAGCCTCCAAAACCATGAGTCCAAATAAACCTTTTTTCTTTACAAAGGGCCTGTCTCAAGTAGTTCATTATAGTAATAAAAAGGTGACCACTACACAGGGTGAAGATCTTCCAAGCTATTCTAGGTCTTGGTCCTTGATTCCATGTCCTCATTCTACCGTGCACCTCTTCCCAAGGCTCCTGTTGAGCTTTTGGAAGAATGTGCCTTTCCAGCCACGATCTTCCTCTCCCTCCCTGAAGATGATTCCAGTGATTCTCGTAGAAGAACCTCCTGACTTCCCCTTGAGTTCTCTCAACTGACTAAGCATGCAGGGTCCCCTGCCTCTGAGCAGGGTCTCAACCTAGCTGCTCTTGTGCTGGTTTCAAGGCACCCCTCTGGGAACTGAGAGAGTATTTTGAAAGTCCTTTTCCCTGGGTTACACCATTGCTCACTGCTACCAACAGAAGGCTGTCTTTCCTCTCCTCACGTAGAACAGGTCCTGTTGGGAATGGCTTCCAAAACTTTCCCTAGCTTGCAAAAGGGGACAACCTGGTGGGCCCAGTCTGTGTTCTATCTTAACCACAAATGCAGCTTTCTCCCAAAAATTCTGAGCACAGAGGGGGAAGGACCCAGTCTGCTAAGGAGATTTACCCTCAGAAGAAACCTCACTCCGATCCCTCCCTCCTGTCTCTGCAATTGACTGAATTGCTATTATGTAACTGATGCTAAGAACACAGGTTCCAGTGACAGAATGAAAAGTTAGGAGACATTGTTCTTGAGAGTTCAAAAAACTATCCAAATCCAGGTGTTTGCGTTGCGTGTGGACCACAGAATTGGTTTATTTTTCACCCAGGTAGAACAAGGATCCTGCTGATCTGCTTGACTCCATTAGCTGCAATGAGAGTCTAGCAAAATGGGAGAGATGGCTGGCATGTGGCTCTGGGGGTACATTATGTTCCTGTCCCTTGAGGAAAGGTGCATCAGGCCACTAATTGAGGCTAAATACTAGGGCGCCACTCAGAATTAGGCAGGAGCAAGGCAGAATGTTCTTCAAGGGGCTGGGTTGTGGCTCAGTGGTAGAGCGCTTGCCTAGCATGCTTGAGGCTCTGGGTTCCATCCTCAGCACCACATAAAAATAAAATAAAGGTATTGTGTCCTCCTACAACTAAAAATCAAAGTTTTAAAAAGAAGAATGTCCTTCAAGGTAGCAGTTACTTCCCTCCAAGGGCATGTATTCGTTCACTCTCCACCCAGAAGGCAGGCCCAGTGGCCATCAGCTTGAGCTCAAGTTAATCAATCAAAATTAAAATTTAAAAAGCAATTTATCCTGTGTCTGTATTTTAATTATGGGCCATCTCCATTACTTTCTGAAAAGATGCAAATGTAAAGTTTAAATCAATAAATTAAAACCATTTGAAAACAAAATTCTGGAGCTTAAATTTGTAACTGGATTTTAATGATTCATTTTTTTTGCTTTCCAAACATTTATTTAGTCAATATCTGCAGTGTGACTAAATAAACTGTGCTCCCTCTGAAGAATCACAAGTTAAGAAGAGCTGGGTGTGGTGGTGCAGGCCTGTAATTCCAGCAGCTAGGGAGGCTGAGGCAGGAGGATGGTGAGTTCAGCCAGCCTCAGCAACTTAACTAGGCCCTAAGCAACTCAGCAAGGCCCTGTCTCTAAATAAAAAATTTGAGAAGGACTGGGGATGTGACTCAGTGGATGAGTGCTCCTGGGGTCAATTCCCAGTACCAAAAAAAAAAAGTCAGCCAGACCCTGTCCTCTCCATCTCAGTCTCAAAGTACGTACCCACTGGCAACATTGAAATCTCCCAGAGTTTACGAAAGTTCTAGTGAAGAACCAAAGCACTCCAAGAACACCAAGCCCTGCTGGGGAGAGTCCCCAGATGAGCACTTTGAAAGAAGTGCCCCAGGTCATCCTGATGCAGTGTAAAGTTCCCTGTCATTCATCAGGAAGCATGACCCTAGTAGTCAGTCTGTGCTTTCCCTGTGATTGTCTTGGGTTGAGGCCCAGGCACTAGAGCTCCTAGGAACTTAATTTAACTAATACAAAATGATAATCCCATTGGGAAAATATGCGGAACTCAAATTCCACCGCCTCAGGAGCTGCTCCTGCCCCCTGTGGGACAGCAAGTCCCTGGAGGAGGGAAGCTGGGCCTCCTCCCCAGATCCAGCGCATGACCTCTTAGCAGTCCTAGGAATCCTCCTCCCTCCCTGCCTCCCTCCCCGCCTTCCTTCTTTGAGGAGTCAATTAGTCATTGTTATCCATAGTATCTTATTCCATAAGTTTTGTTGAACATATCAGTTTCCCATTTGGAGAGCATGAAAGAATAGAAAAGCACTTTTTCTAAGGGACACACATCTGTCCTTTGATGAGACAAGCAGGAATGGTTTTGATACACTGTGGCTTTAGCCAAGTGCCCGTCAATTTCCACTTGTTCCTGCTCCACTTTCATCCCCTCCGTCACATCCACGCTGGAATTGATTCCACGTTCTCCTCTTTAAGTAGGTTCCCTGGCTCTTGCTCACAGAAATCTAGTCCTGTCTAAGCACTGATCTCAGTGGAGTCCTGGATCCAATGTGCTAAGTTGTATTTTTCAAATCCCATCCAGTACGTCACTGTACAGAGACTGGTAACGTCCCCTGCTTTCCCTCCCACGTGTGGCTTCCACACTGTGTGAAAGGTCTGCCCACCACCCCTGAGGCTCAGTGTGGACTCTAAGCTCCTCTCGCTGTGGGAAGGCTTTCTCCCCCCACTGGCAGCCCTCTCCGCCCAGCACTTACAGACCTGGCTTGTGCTGGAATCCTCTTGGAACACTCTTGTCTTCCTCAGCCCAAAGCCCACGTGAATCTCTTCCCTCTCCTAAGCTCACTCTGACCTCTCCCTCCTCGGGACTTCCTAGACCCCACAGTTTAGCACGCATTGTTTGCTTGTGTGAACTTGACAAACAGAGGCACTATGCCAGTGGACTTTGTGATTTAGGGAAGGGTTTTAAGTCATCGATGGATTTTTTTTTTTTTTTTTTTTTGCGGTGCTGGGGATTGAACCCAGGGCCTTGTGCTTGCAAGGCAGGCACTCTACCAACTGAGCTATCTCCCCAGCCCCAATCGATGGATATTTTTTAAAAGAATAATATGTTGGGGAAAAAAGCCCCCTGGCTCAGGGCCCAATACACTGTGCTGATCAGCCTCGGCATCTACTCCATCAGGTCCTGAGGGTCTGCTGATGTCAATCACGGTGTCTTCAGCATTCTTCCTGTTTCTGAGAGGCGGCTGCAATCAATGTTGTTTATCTGTCTCTAACTGTCCCCAAGCTCAGGGTCTCACGTCCACAGAATCAGCCTCTCCTGTGGCAGGCCGCTTATGAAAGCCAGCCTGGAGTCTGCACTCCTCTGCTCTGTGCCTCGCTTGCAAAGGCAGGGGGCAGATTTGGGGGAGGCATGCAGACGAGAGTATTTTGCTCTTAGCAATAATTCACCTAGTGGATCTTCGTTGAAGAAATACCTGAGAAAGAAAGAATGCTGCTCACAAGGAGCAGTGTGGTACAGTGGAGAAAGAGCCAGAGAGATTCGGAGAAAATGCCCTCGGTTTTAGGTTGCATGCTTGTTCCACAGTTGTCCTGGGGGAACCTCAGGAATGGATTTGACCTCTCTGGGCCTTAGTTTTCTCATTTGCAAAAAAAAAAAAGTGGATTAGGTTGGTCAGATGAATTCTTAATTTAATTTAGCAACAGGATCTTCTTTTTTCTTTTTAATTAAATTTTGTGTTGAACTATCCACAGCAGATCAAAACAAAGATGCTCTGGGTAAAGGAAATGTGGGGCAAGGCGAGGGGTTCCTGGCTGGCTCTTGTTTGAAGAGAGAACTACAGCACCAGCATCAGATTTATACTTTAATAGCTCATAATGACTATCTTATGAAAAACAGATTCAAGGGGAAAGATGGCAGGCTTAGAGGCCATTTATAGATATAGTTATTTTGAGCCAGACTAACAGAGAAGAGCAGGAAGTCAAAGGGGTTGAGGGTAACCAGGGATGGAGAGGAGGTAGACAAGGCAGAAGCTGTCCGGATTCCCAGGGGAGGCATGGCTGCATACCTGTTCCCGTTAAGCAGCTGTGCAGTTGGTCTGTAGACACTTCACCAAAACCTGTAGGGGAGGAAGGGAGACCTGGTCCTCACAATGGGTGAGCTAAGGGTAGAGCTGGGCATGACCAAGCAGCCTGTGCAGGGACTTGTCTGTCCAAATTGTTCTGAGACCCACATCCTTGATTCTGTACAGGAGCACATTGGGTCCACCTCAGATCTGCTGAATCAAAATATGCACTTAGTAGGGTCACCCAGTGATTCTTTGAAATAACTGCTAATGGACAAATGCTTTAGAGACAGATCGACCTATGGCAGATTCCCGGATGTGGCATTCCTTGGCATTGACCCTGGCCAAGTTGCTTTCCTTTCCTGATTTTCTCATCCACACCACAGAGGCCATGATACTCTCCTGTCAGAAATTTGTGGGACAGAGACGCTGTGAGCAGAATTCAGCATGGAAGCTAGCCAAATGGATGACCACATCCCTCCATTCCTCTGTGGTCAGAGGGAGAAGAAAGGAAGCAAGGGAGGGGTGTGGGGTCTCTATTGTTTTAGGCATCGATTTTCTATTTTCGGTGGTATGTCTTCTCTAGCAAGAGAAATGAACCATGCTCTTTTTGGAAGCATGGAAAAGATTTTCTTTTCACATCAATTTTTTTGGGGGGAATATTTACCACCATTTCATAGTACAAGGAAAAGGCCCAGATGTTGAATTCAAGACCGGATTTTAACCTCCCATCTGTACTTCCTACCTGCGCAATGCTGGGTGGGCTGTATAACCTCAGTTTGTCTCATCTGTAAGATGGGGATAACAAAACCTCCAGATGTTTGTGAGGGTTCCATAAGATATGATACAAAAGAACCTACTTCTTTTTATAAATCCCCATTTCTTGATCCTTTTCTTCCATGATTATTTCTGTCGACCGTTATTTGAAGACCATTTTTGCTCAAAAGTGTGTTTAGAATTATGGAATGGCAGAATTTACTCTTTCATTAATTCAACAGAATCTTACTCTGTGTCTACCATGTGCCACATGCTGTTCAGGGTGCTAGCAACGGAGTAGACCTTCAACTGCTCATTTTTACTTTCCCTCCCCAGCCACGCTCTGAGTCACGCCTGCACTGGACCCTGCTCCAGGTGTAGACACGCAGCATGCCTGGGCTGATTCATCTTTTTGGTTTTGTGTCCCCTTCTTTGGGCTGCACTTGGGCCAGGCTGAATGGGGAAGAGATGCCTTCTCCATGGGGTCCAGGCCAGGTCTGCGGTCATCTCTGATGGGATTCATAAAACCTCTTTCATTTAGGTTTCAGGGCAAGGCTCACTTGCAAGGTCTTTGCATCCTCTATTAAAAATATACCCAGAACCACATACTTGGCTAAGCAAATTCATAACATAAACAAGACTGAAAATATTTCACCTCCTTAGAGGAGGGAACTGTTTCTCAAGGAGCTTGCAGGGCCATTTGCATGCAAACCTTTAAAGGGCCGCCTTTAAATGATCCTTTCTATTTATTGGAGAAGGCCTGGCCGGACCCCTCCTTGGCAGCGCCTCATTAGCCATTAGTTGGAACCATTTGCACAGGAGCTGGAAAATCATCCAGAGGCAGTTGAATGATGCTCAGTAGTTCAGACTCCCAGTGTCTCCATGACCACTATGCCAACCACCCAACTTCCCACTCCCTGCCCCTGACCACAGAAACAGCAGTTCCAGCAGCTCATGGACTACCTCCTCCAAAGAGGGACATGGGTACAGGCGCCTTGGAGGCAGGTTCCCGGGAAACAGTGTAAGATCCTGGACCAGAGAACAGGGCGTCTCCTACCACCATTCAGGGCTGCACAGAACTGCCCTCGTCCTCGGAACACCTTTGTTTCTCTTCATTTCCCCTAATCACACCATAAAGAGAAGAAAATAAATCAGAGATTTATCTCTCCCACTATGAATTATTGTGCTGCCCTTAGATTTTACATTGCTATTGTTTATGTTGTTCTTAACCTTAGTATAAATAGCTATAGATTTTTTAAAATATTTGTCTTTCTTCCTTCACTTGAAGTTAACTCCATGTTTGTTCATACACATAATTTCAGGGAAGCAACGTAAAAATGATATGTGATAAATATTGTTATTAGTTTAGTGTTTTTTCAGGTGATGAGAGTGAGGTTCAGAAAGGTTAAGTGACTTCCCTGGGGAGTCGCAGCTACAGATTGACTGAATTGGGATACAAATGTGGGTGATTGGGCTGCAGTGACAAGCTGTCAGAGGGGGTCCCTGGATCCGCCTGCTGGAACCAAAGAGAGGGACAGGCTTGCTGCACTTTGTTGAAACCCAACTGACGATCCAAATTCTCCAGTGATATTTACAAGTGATCACATGTCTCTGCTAAAGGAGTCTTTGCACCTGTGCATAAGCAGAGGTCAGAGCATCTGAGGCCCTTCCCTTGTGGCATGGGGCGTGGCACCCAGCCTGGCAGGTCTGTGGAGAAGATCAGTGAGGAAATGACAAAGTACCTCATTACCTTCCCTCTGACTGAATCGCGCTGGCCTCTGCCAGAAGTCCATCCATTAGAACAGACTGCTTCAAATAAGGAGTCCCCTGAATCTGGGGTGCTCTGAAATGGTGCAGATCACATGTGCACGTGGAGGAAGCGGGGGGTGGCAATGAAGAAACAGGCCACCACCCATAGGCCACCACCATTTTTTCTGACATTTATTGGATCTCTGCTTAAGAAGTAGTTTTGAAGAAAGAATTCAACTCCTAGAAGAAGAAGAAATAGAAGAGAAGGAAAAGGGGGGGAGAAGGAGGGAGGAAGGAAAGAAAGAGAAGAAAGTGTGGCCTGGTTCGTTTAAAATGAATCCTAGTTTGGGCAGAAGTGTACCCATTTGTCCTCCTGAGCGCGGCTCCTGCTGACATTGCGTCTTTGTTAGTGTCAGACCTGGAAGGCTCTGAGGGTGGTGTAGTCACTAGGAGGAGAGCAGCTCAGGGAGGTAAAGCAACTTGCCCCTGGTCACAGGGAATGGGCAGGACCTTGCCCAGGCGTCCCTGCTTCAGGAGGCCTCCCTGGCCTCGCTCTGCCTTTGCACAATGCATGGCTAGCCGCCTGAGTTCTGAGTCATCATCTATGTTTTCGTTCTGTGATTCTTTTTTTCTTGTCCTATTTCAAGGAGAAAACTCAGTGTCCTCATCCTTAAAGACAGAAAAAATCCGATTTGCAATGCTGTGCTCAGGCCGCATTCTGCATGCAACCCGTAACTCAGCCTCGGGAAGCATTGATTACTCAGTCCCCATTAAAGCCCTGGGAGGTCACAGGGACCTTGATAAATGGATGTGGGGTCTCTGTTTCTGTGGCCAGGATGGTTTTCAAACCCGAGCTTGCAGTGTCCTACAGGACCCCGGCTGGCCTTCAGATGGGCCTACTCGGAACACTCTCTTTCCACATCCTCTGAACCTGTGGCCTGTGAGTAAGGGAGGGACAGACAAGGACAAGCATTGCTGCCAGCTCAGCCTGAGAGTGGCAGTGTGTGCTTGCAGGAGCTGAGTGTAACTGGCTTGCTGGACTCTTTGGGCCCTGCTCCTGGTGTGTTATCAGAAGCTGTCCAGGACAGGGAAAGGTGAGAAGGCTGGCCCTGTGACTCCGGGGCAGAGGAATGGGGTACTGGAGCCAGAATCCTTTTCCCTAAGAAGGGTTGGCACCCCCAGGGGCCTATGGGAGGAGGGGCACCTTGACCTGTCCACTGTCAATATTCAGACAATAAAGCTGGGTGGGACAAATAGGGCTGAGGCCTCAGAACTGAGTTTCCAAACCAATTGCAGCAGTTGGAGTGATGGGCTGGTCTTGGAAGGTGGAATTGAACAAAGATGAATGTGAAGACCTGTGCTGAGCTGAGGTCCAGAAGTCAATTCCACAGCCACTGACCACTGACCACTGATCCACGGTTTCATAATAACAAAGGTAGAGAGGGGAAGGAAAAAAAAAAAACAGTCTGGACTTGGATGTTCCAGAAGTTCACATTCAAAGTCAACAGTGTTATGTGACTGTCCCGAACTCCAGTGACCTCAGAGGCATCTGGTGGGCTTGTAGCAAGACCAGGAGAAGTGCACTCCCCTGCCAGCAATCCCAGGTCTTGAAGAACAGAGTCCCAGGGTGGCTCCCGGGAGGGAGTGACCCTGAGTTGGCGATGCCTATGTGAGGAAATGTCAAAGTCACAACCAAGGGAGATGGATGGTGGCATCATTAGAGGCAAAGCAAAGTGAGGCAGGAGGAGGCCCAGGGCAGCAGGAGGAGTGAAGCCTGCTGAGTCTTCCCAGATTCTCCCAAGCCACACAGAGTCACATTTTACATGGGGCAGATAAGACTCTTGTGCAGACTGAATACATAGGGAGACTTATTCAACCCACAGAGAGAGTGGACTGCTTCTCAAAGACAATGATCATGATGGCAAAGACACCTAACCATCTGTCACAGGAGGCCAGGTTTATAGAATGTGATCACTAAAGAAAACACTTGCATCTGCTGCCTGAAGAGCCATTTCACGGAAGCAAGGTGGTGTTGTGGTGATTCCAGAGGGGACGCAGGGCAGTGGGTGGAATCTGGGGGAAGTAGTGTCCACTCTTCTAAGGGAGGACTTGCAGAGTTCTGGGGTCACAGGCCAGTGGGGAGGGCCTCTGATCTGAAGCTGCAGGAATTTTAGAGGAATCGGCAGCTCCCGGGGCTGGGAAGTGAATATGTGAGCCTGTGTCCTGTGGGTGATGGGTCAAAGAAGTTCAAGGTCAGTTGGCCAGAGATGCAAATGAGGCTTCCATGAGCACCCACCTGGGTACAGGACCATACTACACCATCAGATCTTAGCGTCTGTGGTTCTGAATTCACAGATTCAACCAACCAAGGAGTAAAATATTCAGGAAAAAAATGGGTCCATATTGAATATGTACATTTTATTCTTGTTATTTCCTAAACAATACAGTACAACAAGTATTTACATAGTATTTCCATTGTATAAGATAGTGTAAGTAATTTGGAGGTGATTTAAAGCATACAGAAGAGTGCACGCAGGTTATATGCAAATACTACACCATTTTATTTAAGGAACTTGCATTTCAGCCTCCACAGGGGATTCTGCAGATACTGAAGGAAGGGGTGTTTCATCAAGAATATAAGCCCTGAGGCCAGATGAAAGTAGGTGGATTTGAGTGCCAGTCCTACCACTTACTAGCCATGTGAAAATGTATGTAACCTTTGTGAAAAGATCATTTTTTAAAAGGTTAACTTATGACTCATACAGAGATAAAATGAAATACGTCAATGATTTTCTTGGCCTCATCAATCAGTGAGGGAGGCAGACAGATGTTATAAAGGACGCACAAGGTAACTTGAAAAGCAGACACATTCATAGATTAGCAATAGTGAAATGCACAGGCAAATGGGGTTCCCCTGGTATTTTCCCTGAGGAGGGGGAAGAAGTCAGCTAGCCCCACTGAATTTGCATGTTGAAAGACAAGAATTTGTTTTGCCTTTCTCGTGAGCATTTGCCATTTACAGAGTTGTAAAATGGCTCAAAGACAATGAAAAACTAGAGTAAGGGAACCTGGAAGGCTGGGATCTAGATGGGCAGAGTTTTCTTCGGAAGCGTATTTTTTTTTGTATTTTTTAGAGCCTCTTTTGCCCATGCTGAGAATGGCAATGACCGTATACCAATAGCTCATTGTGAGGATTCTAAAAGATGATGGATGCCTTCCTTTGGACAGATGCCAGGCACTCTGCAGGATTCAGTGAGTGCCCAGCAGGTTCAATACTTCCACACAAGACACTGATGGGAGATGGGTGTGTGGGGAGTGCTGGGTTCCCAGAAGACACCAGGACCTCTGCCGCCAGAGCCACAGGATCACGGCTCCTGGGAAAGAGTTACTCCATCAGCCCAAATGGGTACTTCTCTGTCAACGGTTTTTCATCGATTGTGGTGTCTAATTTTTCAAAACCACCCCAGGAACTAGATATAATGTCCCCATTTTCCAGATGAGAGTAGTGTGGTGTACAGACTTTAGGATGGCACCCACCATCTCCTCCCCTGGTGCCTAGGGTGACATCAAAGGGCAGCACCATCTTGCTGGAGAGTTTCCCTCTTTGCTGCTGACTTTGAAGAAGCAAGCTGCTGGGAATGCCCTAGACCTAGGAGGTGAATTCTGCCAACAGCCCAAGGACAGTTGGAGTGAGGTCCCTCCCATGGGAGGCTCTGATGGGAACCCAGCCTTGCCTGACACCCTGCCACCTTAAACAGAAGATCCAGGTAAGCCGTGTTGACGGCTGACCCCAGACACTGGCAGACCATCCCTGGTGTTAAGCTGCTGAGTGTGTGGTCCTTCGTTACACAGCACAGGAAATCCACAGGCCAGGATGCAGCTCTCAAGTCATGTGCCCAACATCCTTCACCAGAGGTGTCAGACTGTGATTTAAAGCCTGTCTGCCCAACAGCCCTGCTCGCCCAAGCACTACTTCAGGCTCACATGCTTCCTTGACTGCGGGCCAGCTAAAGACAGGCCCCAAGCCACTGGGTGAAACCACAGACCCTACTGAGTAAGTTGGGGACTCAGTCCTTCTAGAGGGTGACTTTCAACCTTAATGGCACATGATCACCACTTGGGAAGGTTTTAAGACTATAATGGTATTGGACCCATTCAGAGCAAATCCCTCAGAGGATACAGGGGTCAAAGGCAGCCAGTCATTGGTATTCCCACTGGCAATCCCCAGGTGATGTTGATTTGCAGCTAACTTTGCAAACCATTGGTCAGGCATATGGTAATGCCCATAAAATCAAAAATTCAACTATATCCCTGAAGAAAGTTCTTATTAAAAAGTAATTTTCTGGAAAAGGTGCACACCCGGATGTAGGTACAGGACAGAACTTACATATGTGCCAGTTACCTACATCGTACAAAAAATTGCTAAATACTGAAAGACAGTGAACAGGGCTAGAATGTGACAACCCAGACCCAGGCACAAATTTCTATGGAAACGCAAACATTGAGTCTGTTCAGTCTGCGCTTGCCTGGCTCCAACTATCTTCTCCAAGTGCTCTGACAGGTGCGACTAGACAAAAGAAACATAAAGCCACCAGGGTAGCAGGAAGTCAGAGGAGGAGGAGAGCACCTTAGAGAGGTCAGAGACGCCCTGGGGGAAGAGACGGCCAAGACCAATGGATGTGAAACCTGGCTGCCCATTATCCTCAGAGAAGGTGGACTCTGACAGAATTCCTCTGAGTGACTGAGATGCCAGTACACCCAAAGTGGCCCCTGTCCCTTCCCCTGTAGGTAAATGGTCCCTGCGAAAGGGTGATCCTGCTTTCTGCTCATCACTGCTCCCAGGCAACTGAACCCTTGGATCCTGTTCTGAGCCCCACGTCATGTTGTCTGCCTCCTTGCCACCAGCCTGAAACCAGACTGTGCCCGGCTATCTCCTCCCATGTGCTGATGCCAATCAAAATCTTGAGCTTGTTCTAGATGCAGAAGACACTGCAGGAGGGAGTGGCATGGCATAATCCTGAGTTGAAGTCCTACTCTGTGCCAGGACTGTGATAGAATATTGTGTACTTGATTCTTCCTTCTGACATGCCACAATCACTCTAAGAGTTCATTTGGTTAATTTTGGAAACTTGAGGCTCAGGGGCAGCTTGCCCAGGATCAACCTGGTTGCTGGTGGAAAAGACTTGGAATCATATTTCCTGACCTAGAGTTGCTCTCCCTGCCTACCTTCCTCTTCTTGCGCAGGGAACATAGGCAATCTGTCCCCACTTCCCCAGCACCCCTCACTATGGACTAAGCCTGTGCCTCATTTCATAAACCTGATACTGGCACAAGGAGTTGGGCACTGTAGTGTAGAAGGAACCAAGCTGAGGTCACTCCTAGCACCAGTGGCTAGTAACTAACCTTGTATTTTTCCCTAAGTGACCAGCCTCAGAAACAGGTGAGAGGGAGGGCTGTCATAAAGTCTAGGACACCATGCTTTTTTGAAATTGCAGCTGATGGCTGCTAACCTCCAAGAACTTATTAGGGTGCTATTGACCATCCTCTGTGGGGGCCCAGTTGCCTACTGTAACCTGGGTGTTCTCCATTGGAATAGTTGGTTTCCTTATATGACCATGAGGATAATGAGGTTGGATCTGATTCTTGAACACTTCTGTCCTTTGACTTGGGCCTTGCTCAGTGCAGGACTGAGTGCATATAAAACCCAGGAGCATACTGTGATGAGCACAGAGCTTGGGGAGGGGGTTGCTAAAACAACCGACCGTGATGGACATTGTTTCTAGAAGCACAACTGGGTGAACACCATGCTAATGCTGGCGTGGAGCATACTCTTGGGTTTTTTGTTTTTTGTTTGTCCTTTTAATCTCTCTCATTCTGGAACCTTGAAACTACTGAATGTCTCCATTCTAATGAGATTTCCAAAAGCAAAGCAGCAACAACAAAGTCTAGAAAAATCCATGCTTGTGTCCCGCTGGGTAAAAATAGTGTGGGATCCAAATCTGTATATGTCCAGGTGTTTGGCTCTCAAATGAAACAATGCAGCCATTTGTAGGAAGGTGCTAATAAAATAAGAAATCTTTCAGTTTGGGTCTGAGAGGGCCAATTTTTATGTCTGAATGAGCAAAGTCTCCAGAGCATGGTAAGAACAGTAAGTAATATGCCAATTACAGGCTGGCATTTCCTCTCTGTCTTCATCGCAGCAGGTGAAGAGGCTGAATTCCAGGTGGCCACTCTGTAGGGAGAGAGGGAAATTCCCACTTGAGATAATGTCAGTGCCGATGGAAGACTAGCTTCCTTTTCTTCTAGAGCCTCTACTCTGTAGCTGCAGATCCCTAAGAATTTGCTGTGTCCTTTGCTGCAAGACTTTTCCCCCGATTAAAATGCAAATTCCAGGCACCATTTTATATCTATTAAACCAGCAGGACAGTTAGTAAATGGGAATCGCCAACGTGGGTGAGACTGGAATGGAAGTGGGGTCCACCTAAGGTCTTGGGACCATGTGAAGAAGTTACATGACCCTTTAGAAAGTAGTCTGATGGAGTATCTCAAGAATTCACGCAGGTGTTGAGGTATTCCAGAGGTTATTACAAGGAATTGATCCTAAACAAAAAAAAAAAAACATGCACAAAGATTTGCCACCATCTTGTATATAACAGAATTCGAAGCAACCTAACCCTAAATATCCAGCAATGAGAGAATTAGTTATACATATTTTAGGGCACTGATGTCATCAAATGCTGCTCTTTCATTAAACATGAAAGTTCTGAATATTTTATAGCTAAGTGGAAGAATATTTATTCTTTCAGAATATAAAATGCAGACTGCAACATTGTGACAGTGCAGATTTTCAGAAATTGCATATGACTACGTCCTGAGGCTGGAAAGGGCAGAGGGAAATGAAAATCGTTGGTTTATTAGGTTCAGAAGTCAATGTGAGGGTTCTTGTGTTTTCACTTCCATGGTTTGCATTGAATGTCTTTTGTGAATTGAATCTTTTAAACCCAAAGGACTGGAAATGTATAGGTTCAAGATATCCACCTGCAGACACCCAAAGTGACCAGGAATCTGTTAGCATCTCCCTCTGTAGAGGGAGACTCAGAAGAAATGGCTGTGAGGTCAGAGGGCTTTGAGGCCCTGGAAACCCAGGGGACTGGAGTGGAAGGTCAGGGATGACCTAGGGCAGGTGCTCTGGATCAGAATCTGCACAGCAAGTCCCAAGTCCTCTAGGGTAGATGGGAGAGCCTGAGGCAGTGCAGGAGAGAAAAATGCTAGCATCCACTCTGAGCCTGTCAGACACATTCCCCTCTGCTTCTAGAAGCTCTTTTAATTATTTCCATGACAGTTCCCCATCCCTGTACCACCACCTCACCTTCCACCTGCTCAGACCAAAGCCTTCTACTTTTGGACATAGAGAGAAACACCAGTGGAAGCCTTAGTGGAGAGAGAGGTGACTCCCTGCTTGGGACATCTGCAAATACAGCTGTTCCAGATGTTTACTGCGCTGGCCTTCCAGGAAGCAGAGATGTGTCCAGACCCAGCAGTCACCAATATTACCACAGAACCCACATATTGAACAGCTCCACCTACCAGAGCGACTGCCAGGGATTTCACATCCTTTACCACAATCTCTACCACAGTCTCATGCAGTGAACATCGCTACTACCAATTTTCAACTGAGAAATCTAAGGTTAAGAAATTAAATATCTTTGCCTGGGTCACAAAACTTGCAGAGGAAGGATGGACATCAGATGCAGTTTCTGACTCGGGAGTTCATGCTCATTCCACTAGTGTACCCTGCCTTCAGTCTAGTGCCTTGCACACAGTCAGTGCTTCATTAATGTCCAGAGTAGGTGCTCTGCAGTGTCTTTAAAGCAAACAACTTTTCAGGCTTGGTATCATTCTGATGACCAAGTGGGTATACACAGAAGGATGGACTCAGAACTCAACAAGCACCTGGTGTTCTGGTGTGAAGCCCAGAACACTTTGTTTACAAAGTTGATTGGACTTTGATTTGCTGCTTATGGATTTTTAAAAAGGCCTTTTGCTCTCCCACCCGCAATGTCATACAGACTCTTCCAACAAAGAGGACCCGGTACCTGCTGGTGCTCTGACTCTCTGAGCACCACACAACTCCCTGCAGTTCTCCAGTGGAATGTGTCCTAGGACACGTTCATCCTGAGGAAATTATGAGAAGCCAATGAACAAGGCCTGACCAGAGTGGGCCAAGTTGTAATGAACTTCGGCATCTTTGATTTTGTCCAGCCTTTAGGATCAGCTTTCCTGGATGGGCCCAAAAGGAAAGCTGTGTTTTAGCTTGGAGCTGTGCTCTGCATGTGGCAGAGGCTTTATCAGGTGACACTCATATCACCATGGTTGAGAGGTGACAAAGGAAATGGGCAGGGGTCTTCCCTCCACGCTTGAGCACTGTGGAACGGGTCCAAAAGTTACCAAATGCTTCTCTCTCTTCCCTGACTTGGGGATTGTAGCCCTCTGGACACGTTTGCCCTGGTATTTTATTGACCTGGTTCAATCATAAGGAGACCAGGCATCCCAGAGGCCAGGCAAGGTGGCCACATGCACGTGGCCAGAAACCTGGTCCAGTTTTCAATCCCTGATCTGCCCGACTCCCCAGATCCTCTGCTTTCCAAGAAACAAGTCCCCCCAGTGGCAAGCAGCTTAGGGTGTATAGGGGTTCAGGGTGAGGAGCAAGGGCCAGGGTCAGGTGAACAGAGGCTGCCACGTGACAGGAAGGAGGCTGGGGAAATTTGGGTCTGGCAGATGGTTGGAGCAGCAAGAGTGGAAGGGCATTGGAAATCAGTTGAGAACCTGCTGGGTGACTCAAGACACAAACGACAGAGGTAGACCAGGAGTGAGACAGTGTTTCACAAAAACAATAGACATAAGGTGATAACAGATCAGGAGTGCTGGGGTGGGGTGGGTTCCCGCAGGGCACGGGTACAGGAGGGGTACGGAGAATCGAGGATTTAGCATAACTGAGTCCATGTGGCGTCTTGGTTTGGGGAGACATGGGACCCAGGTCACCTCACACCCAGGGTGGTGTACCTGGAGCTGCTTCTTCACCCCCTGGTCCTCTTCTGAGGACCAGATCACAGGTCACCTCTACTTACCTCGGTTCCATCAATTCAAAGCCCTGTATTTCCCCAGTTTAATGTGTAAAATGAGGACGTGAAGCGCAGTCAGGGCTGCCATAATTTAATTGGCAGTTTCCTTTTCTCAGAAGTTCATGCAATTATGGTGTGTCTTGCAATTGATGGTGTGTGAAAGACAATGGAATAGGATCCCAGTGTCTTGGGAGAGCTCCCCAAAGATGATACATGCTTGATGAAGATCAAATGGATTGCAATAATGACAACTGCTTCCAGTTATTGAGAATTTACAAACTCCCCAGGCACTGTTTCATGTAGCAATCAAAAATAACAATTATATTCATCATAATAGAAATTGCTAATATTGATCAAGCCCTGGCCAAAACTTTTCAGTATCCCTATTTTACAGGTGAAGAAACTCAGGTGCATTTAAGCCTCAAACAACTCTATGAGGTTGTATAACTGTCCCCATAATAAAACAAGAGATTGGAGGATCAGAGAGATTAAGATACCTACCCAAGGTCACACAACAATAAATAGTGCCATCAAAATTTAAACTCATTCCCTCTCTGCCTCCTTAATTTATGCTCCCAGTTATAAATAATTTGGAAGTGGGCTTGCATCGTCAGCAAACTGGAGGGCAAGTGTCGCTGCCTGAGTGCCTACTGCTGCCAGTGAGAATTTTACATCCATTATCTTTCTGGGTCCTCTTGCAAGGCAGGCACTTCACTCCATGCTACAGATGAGGAGCCAGAAACCCAGTGAGAGGCTGGACTTGAGATGTTGATGTGTCCGGCTCCAGAGCCAGGCCTTCCCTGAGAGGAGCTGCCCATGATGTTTAGTCAAGTCATGGAGAAATTTGCTCCAAAGCCTGAAGCCACACTAGTTAGTGCCACCCAAAAACACACACCGGAGGCAGCAACAGTGTCCAAGTGAGACCATTGCTTACTTACATCCATCAAGGAGAAGACAGGGCCTCAAGAAGAAGAGCATGGTAATACACTACCAAACTCAGATGGATGCTTCCAGAAGCAGATCCACCACAAAGCTACAGGAGCTTAAACTGCAGGCCTCGTTCTGATTTGTATTCATAATTTAATATTACTTTCTTTGGAAACCTCCACAAAGTCTGGATACGCACCTATTTAGCCCTCTAATCATCCTAAGTATTCCGACATTTAAGTTTTCCATGTTTTTCTGTACGGCATTAGGCATGGAAAGTGTCCTGCGCTGAAGCTAACTGAGCTTCCCTTAGCTCTTGGTTGACACCTGGGGTTGTCAAACCTTTTCTTAAAGAGTCACTTGGGAGTTCTTACAAGCCTAAGTGCTATGGGCCAGAAGGTCACTGTTGGAGCTACTCAGTTCTGCTCCTACACCATGAGAGCAGCCATGGATTCTACCTTAACAGATGGGTGGGGCTGGGGCGTAATAGAACTGTATTCACAAAAGCAGGCACAGGGCCAGATTTGGCCTGAGGGCTGTCGTTTTCTAACCCTTGATTTAAATAGTGACACCTGCATCTTCTTACCCATCGTGAAACACAGATGGATGTGGATGTGATAGAGGTAAGTGCAGGTGCGGATGTGGAAATTGGTTAAAGATTTGTCCGTCGGTGTTTACAGCAAGGATGTTCTTTCCATATGTTTTAGTCAGCGTTTTTGCTGCTGTGACTAAAAGATCTGACCAGAACAATTGTAGAGGAGGAAAAGTTTATTTGAGGGCTCAAAGTTTCAGACTTTCAGAGGTCTTAGTCCATAGAAGGCTGGTTCCATTCCT
Organism: Glaucomys volans; assembly: GCA_020662805.1. NCBI lineage: Eukaryota > Metazoa > Chordata > Mammalia > Rodentia > Sciuridae > Glaucomys > Glaucomys volans. The sequence goes on along the minus strand of JAJEJO010000174.1, from coordinate 44,857 downwards.
TGGGGCTCCAAGTGAGGCTGAACATCATGGAGGAAGAGGGTGGTGGAGGGAAACAGCTCACATTGCAATCAGGAAGCAGAGAGAGAGTCTCCACTCTCCAGATAACCAAATATATACCCAAAGCCTCGCCCCAATGCCCACCTCCTCCAGCCACACCCCACCACTCAGTCAATCCCTAGCAGGTCATTAATTCACTGATTGGTTTAAGACTCTCACAACGCAATCATTTCTCCTCTGAACCTTCTTGCACCGTCTCACATATGAGCTTTTGGGGGACCCCTCAGATCCAAACCATATGACCATATTTCAGGAATGTGGATGTTTGCAAAGACAATTTTTTCTTTTCTCTATACTTCTTAAGTCAACTTTTGGAGAAATTTCCATGAACATCATGTGAAGGAAAGGGAGAACAACTAGCATTTGACAGGTTCACACTATCAAATTGGAATTCTAGGCACTTTTACTTGTTGACATTTTCAAACGAATCCCTCTTAATCCATCAGACTCTCCCATGAGGTGTGTTGAAAGGACGATTTTATTCCATGGTTGATCAGTGAAAATCCACTCAAAGGGAATCTGTTGTAAATGAAGACTACTACTTCATACCAAACAGGAATAGCAAACATACCAGATTACTACTTCACCTCAAGAATCAATCAAAATACAAACGTGTTTATCATATCTCAGAATTAACAAGATTTAGGTCATAATTGCAACTGGGTTCTAACTTTTAGAACCAGTGAAGACTGAACCCAATGCTAATTTGGGAATATATTTTAATGCCAAAATTATGTAACTTCACATTTCATTTTCCCTACATTTTGGGGCAAGTATTGTATAAGGTTCTGATCCTTTTAAGTATCACTTGTTTCGTCTTCGGTGTTTCCTGCAAGAGTGTCACTTGCTGATGGTTCTACTGCATCCAGGGCAGTTCTCCCTTGTGTTTCTGTCAGCTTTGTGAAATCCTGCCTGTTCTGTAAGGTTCCTCCCTCTGTTTTGAGAATGGCTCACATTACACTGTTGGACTTTGGACCTGCTATTGAGGTAGAGGCTGAACCTGCCAATCCAGGCATGGCCAGGATGGAGGCTGCTCTTCAATTCTGCAGGATGCTGTCCTGGAGACCTTGTTAGGGAAGCACTTTTTGGTTGTGAAGACTTTTGGCTGCCCTGTGCAATTTCCTAATTGCAAAGGCAGAGATGAGGAATATTTAGTGAGCAAGGATCTCTGGACTTGTCCCTTCTGTCTTATGGATAAGACACTGAGGATTTTAGGTCATGTAGTTGCTAAGTGGTGAACCAAGAATCAGACCCTGGCAAGTGAGCATTAGTTATCTACTGTGGCCTGTTGACCTCAGCACACAGTGATTTAACACACAGGGGTTCAGTGTCTGGCACTTTCTGTGGATCAGGAGTCCAGGCCAGGCTTCTGGGGCTCCACTCAGCCTCTCAGAGGTTATAGTTGTAGTGCCAGCCTGGGTTTGGGTCTCATAAGAAGACCTGACTGGCAAAACTTCTCTCCAACACCCTTTTGTGACAGTTGGAAGAACCTAGTTTATTGAGGGCCATTGGACTGAGCACTAGCTCCTTGCTGACTATTGACCAAAGGCCTTGTTTGGTCCCATACCATTCAACCTTCTCCAACACAGCATCTCACTTCATCAAAGTCAGCAAGAGAAAGAGAGCCAACAGCAAGTTGGAAGTCATGATCTTTCAACCTCATCACAGAAGTGACATCCACTCATATTTACTAGATTCTATTAGCTAGGACATGTTGCAGGCTTCAGCCACTTTAGATCAGAAGGAATTATCCCAGGGAAGCAAGGATCTCTGAAGGTCATCAGAATGCCAATTTGCCATGTCTAGACTCTAGAACCTTTTCTTATTCTTTTACCTTTTACCATTGAGTTATCGTGGGAGCATGGATCATACTTACACCCTGAAGAAGGTGCTTAAAATATATCCTCATGTCTCTTTGTGGCATCTACTAGCCTGGCCTCTAGTCCAGTGGCTGATGGTCAGGAGATATGCTGAGAGCCATGGGCTGAGCACCACTGGGGTGCTCAGTGGGGGCAGAGTGACCTCAGCATCCCAGGATACATAAGAGATGTGGCCTGTGCTGGAGAACAGAGAGAAAACATCTGGAGATGTTTCTGTCTCTACTTGTTTGGAGCTTCCCACTGGTCCTGCCCACTCAACCTGGCCCAGGACCCTGAGGAACAGGAAGCATCTAGCTAATGGTTCCTGTCTCTAGCACACAGGGAGAAAAATGTGACCTGCCAGAACTTGGCCAGCACTGTCATTATCAAGAAGTATCAAATGAGAAGAGGGCGCTGGAGAGGGTGTGGGCAGCAGTGTTAATGGAGTTGCCATATCTTCCAGCTGATGACATTTGTGGAGTAGAAGACGAAGGAGGCATGGAACAGGGCTCCTTGTAAAAGCTGATAACCCTGTCCCCACCCAGAAGCTTCCACCGTCCAAAAATACATCCTGCTGATAGAATTCTGGGTGGATCTAGAATACTAAGATGCTCTTTAGAAATAGCCAAATGTGACTCAGACTGGTGTGGACGGGGCAGCACATGTTGGAACTGAGGTGCTATCTTGTCAGGCTTCTTCTAATTCTAACTTATTTTCCCATTTTAAATAAGGAATCCTGGGTCTGATGTAAAGCATCAGAGATTCCATCAGGCATGTGGGACAGTCATTGATGTGGCCCAGCCCAGCTCAGACTCACTCCTACACTGGTTAACACAAATCAGGTCTGTGGGCTTGCCCTGCATGGCACTGTGTGACCCAAGAGCATTGTCTCACTTTTAACCCTAAATTAGGAGCTACTGTCATTCCCATTTACAGATGAGGAAACCATCCCCCCAGTGGCAGAGCTGAGATCTGAACTCAGGTCTATTGCTCCTCCTTGAGAACCTTTCTAGAACCTCCCATCAGGGTTATTGGCTGAAAGCCTGAACCTATAATAACAGCCCCAAAGTCCCTCTGGGACCATGCACATCAATTCCTCATCTCCCAGATGTAGACACTGAGACCTGGAGAGAAGAAAGAACTACTCCAAGCTCCTGTAGTGAGTAAAGAGCAGGGCTGAGACTAGAACTGAAGAGTATAGCTAATTCCTTGGGCCAGGCACTGTGACCCCCAGAGGAAAATCATGGAATCTGCTTCTTCAGATCATCCTATGAAAGGCAAGAGCTGAAGGTAGGACACAATGTGCTCCATTTATTATTGAAAGCCAGAGCCCAGAGAGGGAAGTGCATATCACAGCCTGGGTGAGCATTACAATAAAACAACAACAAAATCCTGGGTTATGCTCAGACAGAGTGTCCTCAATTGGTTTTGGAAGCAGGAGATGAGCTGTTAGCTCTTGGGAGACAGGAACTGATGGCCCCTAATCTCCTGGCATATAATTGATTGGTATTTTATAGAAAGAAATGGAGGAAGGAAGGAAGTAGGAAAGAAGGAAGGAAAGAAGTCATAATAGAGGAGGTGATATTTGAACTCTGTCTTTAAGAGGAGAAAGAATGTGATAATTAGATGAGAGGAAGAAAGCATGTAAAGGGGAAGGAAGAGACTTTTGGAGGACCTGCCATGTTTCGATTAGTGGTAAGTTTGGTGTGACCAGAGGGAGAAAGAATGGAGAGGTGAACCTAGAAAGAAAGCCTAAGATATTTTGGAGCTCTGTTGTTGGGTGCACATATGTTTATAACTGCTGTATTTCTTAGTGAATGGAGCTTTTATCAATCTACAATGTCTTCCTTTATCTCTGGTTGCAATTTTTGTCTTTGTGTCTATTTTAGAGTGTGATGTTACTCTAGCCACCTCAGTTCTATTTTGGTTACTCTCTGCATGGAATAGCATTTTTTATCTTCACTACTAAACTATTTGTGTCTTGGATCTAAAGCAAGTCCCTCATAGGCAGAGCTTAGTTAGGTCACAGTTTCCATCCATTCTGCCACAGCTTGATTCGATTTGGGCAAGCCTAGTTTTCCTTCCTAAAATGCTGGGACATTCCCCTGTCATGCATGAGGAGCCTACAGCTGCATTTGAATGGGGGCTGGATACCTCTGCTCAGAAAAGTGATACAGAAAGACACGTGGTGGTGGATGGGAAGCAGAGGAGGGAGTGGCCAGTGCCTCCTCCTGTGCTCTTTTTGTTGACTTGCCATGCTCCTTGCCTCTTTAAAACCACGAACGTGAAGTGGCTCTGAAGGTCCTCCTCTGGGACACTCGGGAGCCTACCAGTGCTTGGCTCAACTTTGCATTACTTTGCTGACCTTGAAATTCAACCTCTCACCCACGCTCTTCAAGTTGCAAGTTTGCAACTTTTAAGATGGGATTAGAGAAGGGATCATTTTGAATGATCTCTAAGTTTTTCCATGTACATTTTCTTTCATGTGTATTCTTAGAGCCTGGCCTCTGATAGCATAGTTTATAGCTGTCATGCACCTCTGATAAAGAGGCGCACAACATATCTGGGTGGAGAAAATGAAAAAATGTTAAATAAGGAAAATGTAGGTCAACTCTCAAAAGAGTAAGCAAACACTTCATTTTGTTCACTTTCTCTGAATGACTCTGGTGTGTGGTCTTTCACATTTGGCCCTGATGTTGGTGGGACTCAAGAGAAGGGCACAGATTGCAAGCAGCTGAAACAAAGGAAGGAATGTCCATAACTGACAGCAGAGTAGCCCAGTGGACATGCACCAGTCTGGAAGCCAGGAGATCATGTTTCACTCTAACTCTGCAAAGAACTGTTTCCTGGGTACTAGCAAATCACTCAGACCTCTGGAGCACAAATCTCCTTTTTATAAGATGAAGGGAAAAAGAACAAGTCTTTTTTAAGGTCCCTGAAAAGTTCTAGTTAATGGAAGTTCACAGGGAGCTTCAGTTAATGGAAGTTCACAGAGAGCTTGGCCTGAGCCAAATCAGGGAAAGAAAGCATTAGAAAAATGATCTCAGTGTATTCCTGGTCCAAAGGGAAGGCAACTCCTTGGTCCTATCCTGCATCTGTAACAGACATCACTAATCAATAACAGCATCTCCCCCAGCTAAGCTGGCAGCATCTGAATTCCTTCAACATAGTGCAGCATTCTGGGGTCGTGGTCAACACATACTAGTGGGTTTTCAAGATAAAAATGATTTGTCAGCCCTGCTATGAGTGACTCAAAACATTCTTTGGGGGAGCTGATTTACAGGGGAAAAAGAAATGCCTCTTGGCCATTCGTATGACTTCTTTCAAGAAATGTCGATTCAAATCTTTAGCCCATTTTCAAAATTTTTTGCTGTTGAGCTTTTTGAGTTCATTATAAATTAAGGAAATATGAGTATTTCTTCTTATCAAATGTAAGTTTGCAAATATTTTCTTGTATTCTGTAGGTGGTCTCTTTACTTCTTTGATTTTTTCCTTTGCTGTACAGAAGGTTTTCAATTTGATGTAATTCCATCTGTCTATTTTGTTTTTTGTTATACAATGGAATACTATTCAGCCCTAAAAGCAAGAAATCCTATGGTTTATGACAGCAGGGATGGATCTGGAAGACACTATATTAAGTGAAATATTTCACAAATATGTACAAATATGCGCCAATCAAAAAATTGGTAAAAAAAAAAAAAAAAAAAAAAAGAAGAAGAATTCCCTAGAACACAGTGGGTAATCTACTTCTGAGGGTGCCTCTGGTCAGGACAAGTTTGGCTAACTACGATGTCAGTAGCACCTGCTCAGATAGAAAATTCAGTTCTGCCTTCTCCCGACTGGGAAGAATGTCCCCACACAGCCCCACGTCCTGGCAGACAGACCAGGACTCTAAGAGGGAAGATCCACAGGCAGTGACTGCCTACTGCCTCGTCTGTAGGACCTCATGTGATCTCCCAAGGCCAGGACAGCTCAGAAACAACAGCAAGTAGGGCAGGAGCCAGCGGGCATCTCTGGGAACTCCTGGGAATGGGATGGAGGCACCCTAGTCTGGGAGTCCAGAAGTGAAGGAGAGGAGGGTAGGGGAGTTCAGCTGGGAGATCTGCCAGCTGAACTGGGAGTACCCAGGCTGCTCCCAGGCTGGCTCTGACCCAAACACCTCCTCTGCAGATGCTCCTGGACGTCCCCTTGCCAGCTCCCAGCACAGGGGCCCATCACTCCCTTGGTGACCCTGCCCCTGCTGCCTGACACAGGGATGCAAATGAAGGATGGCAGTGCCCTGCCTCTCAGAGTTGCTCTCAGGAGGACAAGAGGAAACAGTGTGTACAAGAAATGACCACACCAACACTGGGTCCTCACCCTCTTTGTCTTGGCACGAATGCAGCCTGTGAGGGGCGTTTCCCTGTTCACAGGCTCTTCCCGGCCGGCCCTGCTTTGTTGCCTGCAGAGGGATGACCGGCATGGGTGAGGAGAGGGTCGCAGGAATTTCCTGATGTCTCCGCATGGTTCCTTGCCCACCTGCATTTCTACAAAAGCTGCTGGCACTTTCCTCTTTGCCAGCTGCTGGGCAGAGATCTAGCATTGAGAGGCCTGGGCAGGAAGCACAGGGTCTTATCCTGAACCCAAGACGGGAGAAGAAATGGAGAGCACATCTAGCCAGATTCTAGGGCCACTTTGGATCCGGAGACGCAGCTGGATTCTGTTGGTACAGTGACATGAGCTCAATCTGAAATCGAGCTCCTATTTTAAGGACATATTGAATTTTGCAAGAAAGGAAGGAGTCTTTCCCCTTCTCAGGATAGGAGGGCTTCATTGATGATTCTAGCTTTATAAATTAAGTGATCGTTCTCCCATCTCAGCAGAGCCCCAGGTGCTCTGGAGAGGGGCAGAAAGTGCAACACTCTGCCTGGTAGTTGCTGCCCCCTGCTGGCCAATGTCATGTTCTGCAGCTCCCTGGTACTGGCTTGAAATCTCTTTGGTGGTTGGTTAAATCTGAATCATCCAACCACTCTCAAGACTCTCAAATCAGGGTAGCAGAGCTTGGCATTGTTGCGACTTCTGCCCTGACCTCTCCTCTGAGCTTAGACTTAGGTTTCGATCAGACTGCTGGAGATTTCCACTTGGACCTGGAACTAGCGGGCCCACAGGAGTGGCCTGTCGTTGCTGATGTGCTGGTCACTGCACGTCCTCCTGGCATCCCCAACCCTGAGACCCTCCTGATGCCCCCTTGGTCGGCCATCACATACCATTGGTCACAAATCCCACTGAGAGGATTCTCTGTAGGAACCTTGATCCTCTCTGGTCAGCCCAGGACCACAGCCTCCTGACCAGTTCCTCAGAGGGCTTTTTGTAGGTAGGTGCAGATACAGAAGGTCACACCCAGGCCCCCATTGGTGCATTAGACATGTTCCGTGAGTGCCTGAAAGCTGAATAGCACCAAGCTCTGTACACGCTGTTTTTTTTTTTTTTCTATCCATACTACATACTGTGACCAAGTTTAAGATCTAAATCAGATATGGTAAGAGATTAAAAGCAATAACTATTAATAAAATAATTACAGTAACATACTGTGAAAACATTTACTTAGCACTCATAAATTGCTTGCTTTTGAATTTTTCACTAAATATTTTCAGACCACAGCTGACCATGAGTAATTGAAACCACAAAGAACAAAACCTCAGATAAGGGGGACCACTATATATAGATACTTTTTATAGACAGGTAGCTGGATATTAAAGATGTCTTACAGAGCGAACTGCAAACCGTTCACTTGGCCTAGAAACCTGCCTGTCTATTACTCTGCCTCTCCCCAGGCCCTCCCTATACCCTCGTTCTTAATTCCAACAACAGGCGACAGGGCAGTTGCAGACCTCTGATGGTGCTTCAGTCTGTTCTCTCAGCACTTATGGGTTTGTACTAAGTGCCAGCTCTGAGCCGGCCCCTGGGCTATGGAGAGAAACCGACATTCTCTGCTCTCCAGGAGAGAAGTCTGACATGCCCAGAGAATAACTGCAGTCCCACCATGACATGAATCACCACGCTCTGTAAGCTGGACACCCCTGGCACAGATTTCCATTCCTGTGTGGTCACTTTCTTTCACTGCCTAATAAAATGCCACTAACTTGGTGTCATATAACAACACACATCTTCATCTCACAGCTTCCAAGTGTCAGGAGTCCCTCTGTGGCTTAACTGGGTCCTGCGTCAGGATCCCACGAAGCAGCAGTCAGGGTGTTGGCTGGGCTGATCCTTTCCAGAACTTGGGATCATCCTCCAAGCTCTTGTGACGGCTGACCCTTGCAGTTGCAGGACAGGTCACACTTCAAGCTGGTCATCAGATGGGGGTGCTCTTGGGTCCCAGAAGCCACTGCAGGTCCTTGTCTCAAGCCCTCACAGGGCCTTCATGACATAGCAGCTCACATCAAGGCCAGCAAGAGTCCCTGGCTGTGAAACAAAATCTCATGTAATGTGCAGCAGTCATGGGTGCATCCCAGCACTTTGCCATGTAACAAAACCCAAGCAGAGGAGTGACTCCCTTCACCGCTGTACTGTCATCAGGAGTGAGCTGCCTGCACCCAGGGGATATGGCTGTGCAAGGGCGTGAGTTCTGGGATCAACTGAGGTGTGCACAGCATGCATGCTCTTCGTACATCTCCCCAGATCAACACACATGCCAAGCATGCAGGGCAGCAAGAGTCTCAGAGTCTGGTTAGGGCTCCTGCTTCTCTAGACAAGTTCATTTGGGGATACAAGCATCCCTTTCACCCAGCATTTGAAACACAAGTCTGAAGCCCCCTGTCCCTCACCAATTGAAGGAGATATTTTTTTATAGTCTTTGGCTGTAAAAAGAAATAATACTCAAACATGAGGACAGAAGCCTTCTCTGAATTTATCTTTGAAAGGAATGTTTTCTTCATACAAAGAAGCATTTCCATATATTTTAAGATCAGAGTCATATATATACTGAACATGTTAACCTATCATGTTCTTGTTGCTTTCACAAAACCAGGGATAACTGTTCATCTTTCAGGATTCTGCAGCCCCCAGTGTTGGGACCTAATGATCTGGTTTGACTTCTGAGCGACTGATTCTGCTAGCTCTCGGGTGGAATGAATGCATGCACCTTATGAACCCCATGAAGACTAGCTTTCTGTAACTAGGCAAAAATACCTATCTGCCCTGCAGGTTGCCCTGAGGATTAGGTGGGTAATGGAGAGAGCCCAGAACTCTGTCCAGTGGGGATGCGGCTTCGCCTTGACTGACTTCCTTCCCTGTCTGGCTGTGTAGCAAACCAGGACTAAAGTTTCCTTCCTCTCCTTCCTCCCTCTAGGTTCCTGATTGTCCTGGGGTGTTTGATTCTGGCCGTGCTAACCACCTTCAAGGAGTATGAAACTGTCTCCGGAGATTGGCTCCTGCTATTGGTGAGACGTCCGGAACCCACCTGGATTCTGGGGTGGAGCCCTCTGGTTGCACTTCCACAGTGATGAGAAGGATGCTGCCCCTGGGTACAGGCCTGCCTGACTCCTGCATCTTCCCAGGTCCCCAGCTACATCAAGGCCTGAGACAGAGTCACGCCTCCCTCACCTGCTAGGCTGCCATGGGCCCAGATGGAGTGAGGAATAGTGTTCCTGATAAAGATTTCCCATTCCAGATTACAGATAAGAGCAGAGACTCAGGGCAAAGGCCATCACAGGTTATAAGTTGAACAATGCAGCTTCCCATTACTCTCAAAGTGACACAAAGGCACGCTCCACCCTAACCCTGCCTCTGCTCTGCTTTCTCAAAATGTAATTTGAGAATGATCTGCAATCCTTGGGGGTGGTACCTGCTCAGGATCTGTGCTTAGCCAACACTGGCCACAGTTAGCCACGGGAGGGGCCAGGACTGGGCGGGATTAGCAGACTGTTTCTTTGACACGGCTTTCCTCAACCAACTGCACTTTGTAGAGGTTTTTAATACTTTCAGGGGACTCTTTTTGTTTAGAAAAATGATTTGTTGCAAAAAGAAACATAGAAAAAAGAACAGGGATTGCCTTGCAAGGACTAAGAGAGCCAGGGACAGTTAGCACATCTGAACGATGGCACTGGCGAGAGAGAGCCAGCTCTCCAACTCTGCAGAGCAGAACTCACGGGTCCAGACACTGGGCCCCGCCACCCAGCCTCTCCATATGCTCTCCTGCAGGAAACATTCGCTATTTTCATCTTCGGAGCCGAGTTTGCTTTGAGGATCTGGGCCGCAGGATGTTGCTGCCGGTACAAAGGCTGGCGGGGACGACTGAAGTTTGCCAGGAAGCCCCTGTGCATGCTGGGTAAGCCCTGATCCCCCAGTCCAGGGGTAGCCTCAGGCCCCCTTTTTGTACTTTATGTCTCCAAGGATATTTTAAGCAGCTATTCTGGGGAGGCCAGCCCAGCCTCTGACCTGCCTCCAAGCCGAGAACACCGCCAACCTGCCTGTACGTACTGAAGTTCCATCTTCCAGGGCTGTCCCTCGTGTCCACTGGACAGGGCAGTGGTTACTGACTGGGAAGGGGGACTCCTCTTTGCATTTGGGTTGTGGAGGAGCCAGCAGGTTGCAAGGTGTTGAGCGTCCTGGTCTCTAGACTGTTGGCCGCCCTTATGCTATGACGATCAACCTTCCAGGGGGGTGGGGGAGGGAGGTGTGCCGCCATTGCCAGTTGAGAGTGTCCATCTGTAGAACCACCTTATCCCCACCTCACAGCGGGAAGCAGGCTCAAGAACTGAGGCCCGTTCCAGTGTCACAGCTGGCAAGCAGCAGACCCCATTCTAATGACTCGAGGGATCCAGCACCTGCTTGCCCTCCCACCCCCTCCATGTTGCTTGTGTCTTGATCCAAATGCTGCTCCTGAGAGGCGTTGTTACTAGGATCCCTCCAAAGGGTGCAGGCCTTTTACAGCGGAGCAGGTGGAACGGCTCACTGACCTGTTTTCCTCTGAGAATGCTGCTTGTGTCAAGCCAGGAGTGGTGGAGCCTCCAGTCCCTGGGGAGGGCTTACAGGACAGCATCACTGGCTGGCACCCATGGAAGGGCCTCCCAAGGCATTGGCCCAGAGGCCCTCTGACGTAGTCCTCAGACCCTGCTTGCCCGTCCCAGTCAGTCACCCATCAAGGCTCTCACCCCCTCTTAATTCAGCTCCAATCTCCTATGCTGCCCCTCTCCCTCAGTCTTGTCTCATCCAGGACAGGCGTGCTGAGTGACCCTAGCAGCACTGGACACATGTGTTCTCAGCCTCATACTCTGCGGTCTCTTTGGAGCTTTGGCTCCTTCCCCGCCTCCCTTTGGAAGAGTGAACCCCGGACTGTACCCAGCTCCAGGCACCATGCTTCCCAGCTCCTTTGTCCCAGGTGCTGACCTATCCTGCTGCGTGTCGCATGGCTTGCAGGCCCTTCTCAGCCATCCACCTTATGCCTACCTGCTGCTGAGGTTGGACTTTGGAGGTTTTTTTTTTTCAGGAAGTTTGAGTACCCGGAGGCGAGTCTCCTTAGCTACGCTGCTGTCAGTATTTCTTCTCCCTCTTTGCCCTCTTTCCATATCTCCCTCCCACTTGCCTTCCGTTCCTCCTCCTCTTCTTCCTTCCACATCTTCTGGGCATGCAGCAGATTAAGCTGACTTCTCTCCTCTGCAGAGACCTGGCCCGGGCTGGGTGGCAGTCCCTCATGTGTGTGCATTGTCGTGGGGGTAGGGGGTGACTTTGTGACTGTGCTCGAATTCAAATTCCTGCCCAGTTCCAGGCACGCCAGCACAGGGAACTCAGAACCCTCTCGAACAGGTGCCTTCCCAGGCTGCTGTCTCCACTGCCTTGAGGTGGGCTGCACAGGCAGGGCCCCAGACCCCCTGCCCGCCCCATCTCCATGGAGACATGCTGCTGGGCCTCAGCACCGTGCCGTGCTCGCTGGCCTCCTTTCTGCCTGACTCATCTTGGCTTCTTCCATAAAGTGGCCCTTGTAGCAAATGTTGCTTTTCTCTGTGTGCTTGCAAAAGCAGGGCTATGTCCAGGGACATGGTGGCCATCATACTCGAGGAAGCCTCAGAGCTGGTCACTTTGGGTGTGGACGGGTCCCTCTGGGCCAGCTATTCCCTCCTCACTGAGCATCACAGTCTGCAGCATTTACCCCAGGTCTGGATTTTGTTTTGTTTTTCTTTCCTTTTTAATTTGTTTTTTACTGCTGCGTTATGATGGTAGATTGTAGTGGGATTCTTCACACCATATTCCTACATGTACATACCAGTGAGGAACCTGACCAGTTGTGCAGACTTATCCGTACTGAGATGCTTAACCTCTCAGTTGTCCCAGAGGTCAGGTGTGCCTAGGGGTTCCCTGGATACAGTACAAAAGGAGCCATCTTTTTTGGTAAACATACCTAGATTCGAATTGTATGATTGTATCAAAAACTAAGAGACCAGGGCACATACACCTGTGGAGGCAGTGTACTCAGCAAACCATGCATGATTCCAGAAGGTTCTCAGGGGCCAGAGGCTTAAGGAGATCAGACATTGCTCAGTGGACAAGCATTTGTTTAAGTGTGTTCCTTGGAATTCTGTGTGTTCCTTGAATGCTCTTATAAAAAATAGCTCTGTAGTATAAATCCTTTGGGAGACTTTCTTCCTGCAACTAGCTTGCTGCCATATCAGGGGTCACGAAAGTCACCCTTAAATCAAAGTTAAAAAAAGAATGGAAGAGACTTGCATCAACACTGTCACCACTGGGTTCATTGGTTATGGCAAGACCACTACTACGGGCCATTTCATCTACAAATACGGTGGGATCCTCAATAGAACCATGGAAAAGTCTGAGAAGGAGGCTGCAGATGGGAAAGAGCCCCTGCAAGTGTACCTGGGTTGTGGATAAGCTGAGAGCTGAGTGTGAGTGTGGTACCACCATTGGCATCTCCCGTTGAAAACTGGAGAGCAGCTAGGTGACTGTCATTGATGCCCCAAGACACAGAGACCATCAAAAATCAGGTTGCCGGCATATCTCAGGCTGATGGGTGCTGTCCTGGTTGTTACTGCTGATGTAGGTGAATTTGAACCTCATGTCTCCAAGAATGAGCTGATCTATGATCATGCTCTTATGGCTTGCACACCAGGTGAGAAACAACTAGCTGTTGGTGTTATTAAAATGGATTCCACTGGCCACCTGCAACCAGAAGAGAGATGAGGACATCACTAAGGAAGTCACTCCTACATTAAGAAAACTGGCTACAACCTGACATGGTAGCACTTATGCGCATTTCTGATTGAAATGGTGATGACTTGTGGAGCCAAGAGTTACCAGGCCATGGCTGAAGGGATGGAAAGACACCCATAGAGATGGCAATAAGATGGAGGTAGCATCGAAGCAGTGGACAAGAAGGCTAACAGAGTTGGCAAGCTCACCAAGTCGTCCTAGAAAGCTCAGAAGTTCAAACAAATATTGTCCCCAGCACCTGGCACCTCAGGCTTGATCAGAGGTCTCAGAACTCTGTGTCTCAATTGGCCATTTCAGCTTCATAGTAGAAGATTGTTTAAAATAACATAAAACTTTCTGAAAACATTCAGAAGGAAAGGAGGATGTCTACAGACTATTGGGCTTTGTGCGTGTGTGGCAGTTGAAGGTATTAGATTTAAAATCAGTACTTTGAAGTGAAAACAACTTGACCAAAAACCTGTCACAGAATTCTGAGACCCATTAAGCTTAACACAAAGCTTAATGAGAAAAAGCACCTTTGGGAAAGGTTGAACTTCATTTGTACAGTTAAAATACACAGTGCATATTAGCATGCTAAAAATGCTGAGAAGCCTTCAGGAGCTCTACTTCCATAGAGTCATTCCCAAACGCACTTGACCAGGGTCCTCTTTGCTTACAGACCTTTTGCAGAATGGTGGGGAGATCATTGCTGGAAGTGTGGATTCTCCTGATGGAACTAGAGGGGGGTCAGGCCCTGTCTTTCCTGCTGGACTATCTGACTCCAGATAGAGCAGATGGCGTTTCCACAAGTGCTCCATCCCCTTGGCCACCTCTAACTTCAGCCATGGCCGGGGTGGACATTTCCATGTCACATCCTGGGCAAGCCTCACGTTTCCACAACATACTAGAAGCATAGGGAGATCAGCGGACTAGTGCCGCTCAGAAGTGTGCAGGTACTGACCACCCTGGGGTGACCCACAACCAGCAGGGACAAGAGTCCAAGGATTAATGTGCCAGCTTCCCACCGTCCAGATGGACCAACTTGGGAGGTACTCCTCTTAGGTCTCCAAGGACCCTGCAAGGACCCTGATAGCATCCCCTGCTTATTACTTTTCTGCCTCCCTGTCCTCCCTCCTATCACTGAGGCTCATCATCTCCCAACAGATCACCTGCATCAAGTTCCTGTCTCAGGAGATGCTTCTGAAGAAACTCACTTTAAAACAGGGTCTGAGCTTCAGGCTGTACCTTTGTGACCTGAGCAGGCCTGACCCCCTTTCTCCCCAGTCACCTGAGAGTGAGTCTAAAAAATGCCACCCTGTGGGCCTTGCCAAATCGCTTGCTCTGCGGTCTAGACCGTGTTGGAGTGAGGTAGGCCTATATCCAGTCCTGACTGAGCTACGTCTAGCTGAGTGGCCTTGGGCTGGCTGTGCTCAGAACGTCTGCTTGGTCCTGCATCACAGAACAATACTATTTCCCACGTGCACTGAAGGCAGCAGCTCGGAGCCGTCCCCGCGGGGCACACGTTCATCTGCCCCAGCAGGCAGCGTCAGGATGATGGCTGTGCCTTTACCCGACCCTTCCTTCCCTCTTCTCTGCCACTCCCTCTGTCCTCTTCCCTAGACATCTTCGTGCTGATCGCCTCAGTGCCAGTGGTTGCTGTGGGAAACCAGGGCAATGTCCTGGCCACCTCCCTGCGAAGCCTGCGCTTCCTGCAGATCCTGCGCATGCTGCGGATGGACCGGAGGGGTGGCACCTGGAAGCTCCTGGGCTCAGCCATCTGCGCCCACAGCAAAGTAAGTGCCAGAGAGAAGCTACACGACAGCATGGGCTCCTCAGCTACCTCCACCTTCCAAAGACATCCTCTCCCTTAGTGTCCCCAGGGGTAGGGTCATTCTGCCACCACGGACGATGATGACAGGGAGCCAGAGGAACAGCCAGAGGAGGAGGGATGTGCAGATGTGATCCAGAGAGAGGGAGCCCCGGACAGGTCTTACCCCCTCCGTATGCAATGACTTGGGCCAAATCGCTCCTTCTTTGGCCCTCAGTCTCCTCGTGTGCAAGCCTGCGCTCCAGACGTTTGAGAGGGAGAGATGAACTCACCCGGGGCGGCTGTGTTGGGAGGGAAAGGTCAGAAGTCACACAGGCTGGTCTGGAAAGTAGCTCCATCTGTGGGACTTGGGGGATGTTTTTGGAACCACTTTAGGTCTTGGGTCCAGCGTTTATAAACCAGGAATGACAATTCCCCATAGGGTTGGTGTGCAGATGAAGTGAATTGACACAGGAAGAGGGTTTAAAATATGCCCAGTCAGAGAAGTCATGCTGCACCTCTCACTCCCAAAGCCCAAAGCACTGGGCCTAGAACGTAGTGCTCAGGATGGACTAGCGCACCCGTGCACTCTCGTTACCCCAGTGCACTGATAAGCAAGCAGAAGCAGAAAGAAGCAGCAGCTTGCCCACGATCGTGCAGTGGGACACAATCCCAGGCAGTGCCACATCCCAGAATCGACTGCTGGCTTTGGTGAGCTCGCATCTCTACTAGAGGCCAGAAAATGGAGAGGTGCACTTAGCGTGGTCTCCTTCCAGAGGACCATGTGGCTGCACAGGCTTGGAAGCTAAGCAGCTCTCCGGCTTCATGGCACTCCTGGGTTTTCTTCCTGTTGTTCCCCTCTGGAACCACTCTGCTTGAGTCTTGCTGCTGAGCTGACCCTGGAGGAACGACAGAAAGCCTCTGACTCAGCTCAGGCAGGAAATACCCCACAGAGGCCAGTGCTGGAGAGAGAGGAGGGAAGGACCTCCCTTTGGGACAGGCATGCCTTAGGGGCACAAATTCAAAGCTGCCTCCTTCACTGAGTCTTCTGTGCCAACCATGGGGGCTACCCATTTACAAGGAACCCTGTGACCACCCAGTCAGCAATCACATGCGAATAAATCACATGTACCCAAACCCCTGTCTTAGGTTGTGTTTCGGGGAAACTGGGCCTAAGGCAGTGAACCTAGGGCAATCTGACTTTAAGGGAGCTCACAACTTTTCTGACATCACCATGACCGTGCCACCTTCAACAGCACCGCCCCAGAACACAACTCCTGGGTCCTACATCTCAGATATGCGCCCAGGTGCACTGGCGGGTGGTTTTCCAGGAGCTGGTGTCTTATAGGAGAGTAAATACAAGCTTAGAGCAAATGCAGCTGTGTCCCTTGTTGAGTGAAGCATCATTATACAACACAACTGTCTGCATTTCATTAAATAAAACATGAAACTCATGGGACTCTCCACCTTAGAAATGCCATTTCTTGCCATACATGATTTTATCCCTGTCTGGGCTACCTCTGTCCATAAGACTTGGCGAGGTGACAGTTTTCTTTACAGAGTTCCTTCTTCCTCCTGACCTGCCAGTTTATCTTTTGTCAGAGGACATGTTCACACAAACCCTCCTGGGCTCAGTCATAACCTTGTACCCTTTGGGCCCCACTGATTGACAGCTCTGGTAGAAATTGGTGAGAAAAATCGCTGACTCGGGGTCCTTGCCCTGCTTTCCTTCAGACTAGAATAGACGCCCAGCATCTGCTGGCTGTTTACCACATGATTACCAGCAACCTTGAATGTTTGTGATGTGATTCCTGAAGAAGGTGGGCCTACCCTGTAGCCAGACACCTCTGCTGAGGAAGGATCTCCTCCCTGAGACTGGGAAAGGGTCTGGAGAGGAGCTGCCTACTCACAGACCTCAGTTTACCAAACTCTTACAATGCTCCAGGATGTGTGTTGTAAGTCCCATGAAGGCCTGGGAGGTCAGAGCAGAGGGGAAGCTCTTTCTAAGAGGAAAAGCACCTGACAAACACCTGCCAATCTCGTTTCCTCATCCATCTGTTGGCTCTGGGCTTGACTCCTCTGGGTGCTCAGAGAGGAAGGGCAGGAGGCCTGTGTTCCACAGGATGACACCTTAAAAGATGATGCTCTCACTAGTTAGGCTAGGCCAGGCCCTGCTCCCAGAACAAATAAGCCCTGGGGTCACTGTGGTCCAGCAAAAACTACCAACGTCTTGCTTCTGAAGTGTCTGCTGTGTGTTGGGTGAACCTGATCTGTCTTGAGAATGAGGACCTGGGAAACTGCAGCAGGAGAAGAGGGGCTTGGTGCACCCTGCAGAATGAGAGTAAGGACAGGGAGGAACTTGCTCCCATCACCTCCCCACATTGGCTGGACAGCAGTCCTGAGTCCCAGCCTGATCCCTGGGAGCCTCAGCATGTGGAAGGGATGGTTCTGCCTGCCACAAAGCTGCTGGCAAAAACGTGTCAAGGCAGGATGACCTCAAATAGCATTGTGAACCACTTGAAAGCACAGAACGGGGACCTGCTTCACTCCTCATTGGCAGCCACTGTACCATCTCTTAATAATCCTGCACTGCCAGTTTCCCTGTGCGGCGTGACCGGACAGCTGTTTCTTTAATCAGGCGCCAGATGAAACTTCTGACTGGCCTTTGGGAGCCAGAGAGTTAGAAAACACATAAACACCAGAACTGTGTTCTAAAAGCAAGAGGCCACCTTCAGACAGCCCCTGCGGAGGCAGTGTCTGCTTCACCCTTGCCTACTGGAACTCCCAGCAGGGCAGAGGGGAACCACTGGCAGGGCTGCCTGACCAGCCCTGCTGAGCTCAGGGAGCATGGTGCATGCGCTGCTGCAGAGAGTGAGCGTGCCCAGCGTCAGGGATGCAGGCTACTGAGGGACAGTGGAGGGGAAGGAGCTCCAGCTAGTCTCCCTGCACCTGGGGGAGCAAGCACCCAGAAAGTTTCATGGTGGAGGTGACGTGGGTCATTTTGTCCCACCTGCAGGGAGGGCAGTTCGGGCAGCGGAGGGCTGCTGCTGTCAGGAATGCAGGACAGGGGCGGGGGCAGAGGCAGGCTTCCCTCCAGACTGCATTCGCCAGTCACCTTGGCCTTCTTCCCACCCAGCCTCCTGTGCGAGGCCTTGGCCTTGGGAAAGAATGAGAGAAACAAAGGAAGCTGAAGCTAGAAAGAGCACGCAGAATGGCCTCTGGTGTTGTGCTGGTCTCTGCCACCTCTCTGGGTTATTTTCACTGTCACTCAACATTTCCCTTCAAACCAATCTGCTCCTTGTCCCCTAACCCATTTACCTAGTCTATCATGTGACAATATCCATGAAAGCATAGGCTTATGTGTCACTTATGCATATTCTTCATGTGCTCTTAATCAATGCAGAATTATTTCACATAAAATCTGCTTATCTGAATTCCACCAGTGGGACACATATCACTTTCCGAGCCCCTGTGGTCCAGTCTTTTCATTTTAAAAGTGAGAATTCTAAGGTTAGGCCACGAGGGGTAATTTGGCAGGAGTCACACATAATATGGTGGCAGAGTTGTCCAGAGGACTGTCCAGTGTTTCACACTAGCTCTTCCTTGCCACCAGTTCCTCATGGTACTGAACTTTGTCCTCGTTCTGTGCAATCCTGCATGGAATCAAGTCTCCTGAGCCCTGAGCCTTGTCTCTGGGGGAGTGTCCAGCTCCTCCTGACCTCACTGTCTCATGAGCTATGATGTCAAGGTGACTATGAACAGAAGACTTCCTCCCCTAGAGCCGCACACCCATTCTATTCATGAATGATGGAAATGATGATCTCCTTTAATAGTGATGGGTGGTGAAGATCAGAGCAGGTGAATGACTGATTTTCCCATAGTCACAGAGCTGATAAATCCATAATCCAACTCCAGTGCATCTGGCTCAACCATTCACCCAAGGACCTCTCAATGACAGCTTGCCTCGTCCCCTGTGACTCTTGCAGGAACTCATCACCGCCTGGTACATTGGCTTCCTGACACTCATCCTTTCTTCATTTCTTGTCTACCTGGTTGAGAAAGATGTGCCAGAAGTGGATGCACAAGGAGAGGAGATGAAAGAGGAGTTTGAGACCTACGCAGATGCCCTTTGGTGGGGCCTGGTGAGTCACCTCCTTGGAGGCCAACCCTGTGGGGATTGACTGTAGGAGCCTGAGAGAGACAGAGGGCGTGGCATTGGCACACACAGTCAGGCAACTGCACACTATGGTCAGAGGTGAGAGCCAGATCTCCTCCACCTCTCTCTCCACACTCTTGCACTTGGAGAGGACTTTCCTGCAGTGTTTATAAGAAGCCAGTGTGCCCGAGAGTCTGATTACATGGCCATCTGGGGACCTGACCTTATTGGTCACAGGGTGGTATTTGCCAGGCCAGGCATGTGCCAACAGACACATGACAGATACACACGAGAACACCCAGACCTGAAGACACACCTGGAGATGCACAGCCCCTCGCCACCAAGGTATTAAAACCGGCATTTATTGAAGTCCTATTTCATATTCTCCTTCTGAGCGGATTGCATTTATTAACGTACTTTCAGTTTACACTCCGATTACTAACTCCTTTTGAAAAATGGGGACACTGAGGCATGAAGAGATTAAGTAACAATTTAAGGTCTCTCAGGCACTAGAGTTTGACTTGCGATCAAATGAGATTTGTGACTCCAGAGGCCACAGTGTTACCTGCTCTGTATCCTTCTCTACTGCAGATACACGCGCACACATACATGTAAACACACCTGGAATATACCACACGTGAAGAACAGACACATGTGAATGTATACACACTGTAGGCAAATACACTCTCAAGCATAGTTCATTCACCTGGCTTTGCATAGAATCGCACATTCACAGATCCAGTGGCTCCTCAGTATCCACAGGGAACCAGTTCAAGACTCCCTACCCCCTTGAGCATATCAAACTCTGCAGAGGCTCAAGTCCTGATAAAAATGGTATAGCATTTGCACATCACCTTTACAGTTTTCTGTGTGTTTAAATCACATCTAGATGACTTACAACACCTCGTACAATGCCAATGCTGAGTAAATAGCTATCAGACTACATTTCTTATTTGTCTTATTTTATGTTATATTGTTATTTTTATGGTCTTGTTTTCCAAACATTATTGATCCACAGTTGGTTGAATCCAAGGAAGTGAAATCATGGATACAGAGGGCCAACTGTATATGTAGAACACATGAATGTACACATACACACTTGTTAGCAATTATTGAAACATCTGTTGACAGCTTGACTATAGGTAGGAAGACCCTACCTTTGAAACAGGTTGTGGTCTCAAGGCTCCTGAGACCAAGTTACTCAGTACTTGGTGCCTTTTCCTGCATGGGAAACTTGGTATAAATTGGAGTGGCAGTGCATCAGGAACAGGGCTTGGGCAGGGCTCAGATGGCATATTACTGAGTTCATGTCTGAACTCCTCTCTCTTCAGATCACACTGGCCACCATTGGTTATGGAGACAAAACTCCCAAGACATGGGAAGGCCGTCTGATTGCTGCCACGTTCTCCTTAATTGGTGTCTCCTTCTTTGCCCTTCCAGCGGTAAGTACCTTGGACATGGGATATGCAGGGCCACTTACTCTCTGGCCCCAGGTCAAATTGCAGCTCAGTTTTCAACCTTTTGCACCCTAAATCCCAAGCCCTATCAGTTCTCCAGCTACTTCTGTAAGCATGGCTGTGCTCTCTCACTTCCATGGCCCATGCCTCTTCCATTTGCCAGAGTCACCCCTCAAACATCTGGTCCTCTTCCAAGACCCAGTTTCGATGCTGCCTTCTTGACTGGGCTACTCACTTCCTCTTAGAGCATACCTCTGTGCTGGAATTGCACATTTCCACACCTGTCTCCCCTAGAGGAAGGAGATGCTTGGGGGCTGGCTTTCTGTCTTTCAAACATCTATTCCCAGTGTCCTGCACTGGGCAAGTTTTTCATGTATGTGAACTCCCTTCCTATGCCAGTCACTTTTCATTGCTGTGATCAAAATACCTGACAAGGACAACTTAGATGGGGAAAGGTTATTTTGGCTCATGGTTTCTGAGGTTTAGTCCTTGATGGGCTGACTCCATTCCTCTGGGCCCAAGGTGGGGCAGAGCATCATGGCGGAAAGGTGTGGTGGAGGAGCACTGCTCTCCCATGGCTACCAGGAAGCAGAGAGAGAGTGAAAGGAGAAGGAACCACAGGGAAGATGCACCCTTCCAGGGCACACCCCACTGACCCACCTCCTCCAGCCATGCCCCACCTACCTTCAGTTACTCCCCAGGTAGTCCATCCAAACTAGGATGAAGTGATTAGGTCACAGCTTTCATAATCTGAGATTTCACCTCTGAATATTCCTGCATTAACATAGGAGCTTTGGGGATTGCCTCATATCCAAACCATAACACTTCATTTTTTCAGTTTTATTATAGTATATTTTCATACTGTTCTTAAATCCATTAGTTATTGTTAATCTCTTTTTTAATTTTTTTTTAATTTATTTTTATTTTTTCACTTCTTTATGTAAAAACTCAGTTCCCTCAGGAGTAAACCTTGCTAGGTGATAAAATAACATCTGTAACCCACATTCAGAGTGCAACAATTAAAATCGATGGCACTTATTGAACTTCCTATGTGGCCCAAATCATGCCAAAGGCTTTACCTACATCAGCTCATCTGATCTTCATGACAACACTATGAGTTTGAGGCTATATTTATCTCCATTTTTTGGATGACAAACATAAGGCTTAATTAGGATACTAATTTTTCTGGGTTGTGGAGTCAGAAATCCCAAACCTGAAGCCAGTTCTGAAGCCCAGTTCTTTAATCATGGAGCCTGGAAAGAACATTCTCAAGTAACAATCTCTCTGCAGCCCCCTTCAACCTCCATTCTTTTGGAGGTGAAGTTCTTTCTTTATCACCGTCTTTTTTCTCCCACTTTGCCTCTTTTTTTCCTAGGCTAATGACCTTGAGCATTTGACCTTCTTGCGTCTCAATTTTCTCCTGGGTAAAGCCGGTAGAGGATACATGGGCACTATAGGACACCTAAGTTCTCTTTCATCTTGAAAAATATGTGCTTCTATCACTAAATCCACATGCAAGTTTGACCTAGAAGTCAAAAGAGATCACAGTTCTGAGAAATTCAGCTACAGTACATGTCTCCAGTGATAATTCAAGCAGCTAATTATTTTTTAAATCCCACTAACATTGACTGTCCCTCCATTCTGTGTCAAACCCTTTTCTAGGTAGTTCCTATATGTTATCTCACTTTTGTCTTAACAAAATCATCAGGTCGTTATGGTGACCCAGTGACCCTGTGGGAGACCCAGTGGGAGACCCAGTGACCCAGTGGGAGAAACTGAGAGGCAGCACAGATAACGGGCTTGACCGGGTCTCATAGCTGGACAGCAGCAGTGAGTGTGGAAGCCAGGCCTTCCTGACCTCTGGATGGTGCTCTTAATCAAGCTCCCAGCTCTCCAGGGGAAGAATGGCATCTTTCCTCTCCCCACTTCATGCAATGACATCGTCGTGGAATCACTGAGTCCTGTAATACCTGCTACCCTGGCAGTGGGCCTGAGATGCCAGGGGAGCTTTGGGGGCTGACTATGGGCCCTCCTCTCCCCGCAGGGCATCCTGGGGTCAGGGCTGGCACTAAAGGTACAGGAGCAGCACCGTCAGAAGCACTTTGAGAAAAGGAGGAAGCCAGCTGCTGAGCTCATCCAGGTCTGTCTACCTGAGAATGAACTGGAATGGGGACCCAGGACAGGGTGGTGTGTGTGCGTGTGTGTGTTCATGTGCATGCGCATGTTCACACAGGAGTGTGCCTGCTAGCTCATGCTCGCTTGTGGGTGTCTGTGGGCTTTGCCATGGTTATCTATTTGACCTGTCTTTACCTGTTCTGAAGATGACAGTCTAGTACCCTCCTGTCCAAGTTCTAAACCAAGCAAGAGATAGATGCAGGACTCCTGTGAACCCATCAGCCATTTCACTGATAATATTGGAGTTGAAAATGTGGCTTAGACTTGTGACCCCACTAGGCTTCCTTCTCATTCCACTTCCCACCCCAGGCTTCACCCTGAGACCCAAAGGGAAGAGTTAGCCTATAGTCCAGGTACTTAGCCAGTGAGCCACAAGGACTGTGGGCCCTCACATTTGCCAAGAGAGGAAGTGATTCCTTGCATGTGCAAACTATTGAACCACTTCACTGTTTATCCCCACCAGGGCATTCATGGAGCAGTGGATGCTGCACTGGGCACTTACCAGCTCTATCACCAGCAATTCCCCCACCTGGGGCTGGGGTTGGGGAGAGAAGCTATCAGTGGTTAGAAAGGCAGAGTATCCCTCCTAGACTTCAGAAGGAGTCCTGCTTCGTGATGCCATGTCTGTGGGGAGCAGGGCAGTGCAGTGAGTAGGAAAACAGAGTGGCCCAGCCGTAGCCACCTGAATGCTCAGGACCTGGTCACTCACCTGTGAATTGGTGTCCAGTTGTCATGGGGTCTCTGGGGCTGACACAGCATGGCACGGGATGGTGTCCTAGATGTTGCAGTCCTGAGGTGGGTCCCAATTGCCAAGTCTGATGCATTATTCCCCTCACACCCCAAGCCATCAGAGCATCCCAGAGGTCACAGCATCTCAGGGTCATACCTCTTCTCCAAGGCTCTCTGCTGTACACAAAGGACAGTTTGTTTTCCCATTTGACTGAGAAGTCTCCAAGAACTTTCTGGAAAGAGTAGTCCCTCTTCCCTCTCCACTCCAGTTCATCTCTCTCCATATCCCCCCCCACAATGACACCAGTTACAACTCTGAGAGAGTTAGGAAAGTTTTTCTTCCCAAAGGAGCTATAGAAAGCTGAGAACTTCAGCTTCTCTAAGGTCCAGCTCCAAGCCCCTTCAAACCCAAAGGTTTCGTATTGTTGTAATGTCGTGGGACTCTGTGTGATGGTTTCAGCAATGCCATCCTTCCTGACCCTCTGTTCTCCTCCCCAGGCTGCCTGGAGGTATTATGCTACCAACCCAAATAGGATTGACCTTGTGGCAACATGGAGATTTTATGAATCGGTGGTCTCTTTTCCATTCTTCAGGCAAGTGACCACTTATCTGAGTGCTTGGGCCATGGTTGACCATCCCTCTGGTGGTCTTTTTGTGTCATGCCTCCCACAGTGGCCTGGTGACATCCTCCAGGGTTAGGGGGAGTGGTCCCCAACATGGGCTGCACATTGGCATCACCTGGGAGGTTAAAACTCCTGATGCCCAGGCCACACCAGGATATTTAAGTCAGAGTTCTCGGGACTAGACCCAGGCATCTGTGTTTCCGAAAGCTCCTCAGGTGACTCCAGTATTCAGCCAGAGGTTAGCAGCTGGACAGTGTGACGTGGTTGATAAGGAAAGGTCCTGTCTAATGTGCAGAGGACAGGGCTGAGGAAGCAGGAGCCTGCAGGGTCAGCTGCCCTGGCAATGCTGGGTGTCCTCCCTAGAGTGCACTCCACCCTGGGATGTGGAAAAGGCAAGGCGGAAGAGGACAGAAGAGTCCCCTGGAAAACCAGTGATGCTGCTTTGTGTCCTCAGAGTTGAAAAGCTGAAGTAACGGGAAAACAACCTGTTCCCATGGCCCACATGAAGGAAGAGGGACATCACCATGCATTGATGTCCACTGTTCCAGGTTCCAAGTGCTCATTTCACTTAACCCTCATGGGTACCCCGGGAGATAAGTCAGGGGTCCTCAAGCATCAAGGTACCTTAGAGTGGAGGGGCCTGTTGGAAATGCAGATCCAGCTTTGGTGTACTGATGGAGGCCTGGGGGAAAACCGTCTGGATCAGGAGCCCCAGAGATCCACATACGGCCACACACATGTGAACGTGGTGCACAGCTGGAGACCAGTTGAGTGGTCAGTGTTAGCAAGTTCTACTTGCAGATAAGCAAACTGAGGCTCTGGACTTCAGACTTTTTGACCAATGTTAAAACGTAGAGGCTTCCAAAGTCCATGGTCTTTTATCTTCTTGGGCTTCTAAAGTAGGTTGCTCCTTTCCACATTTCAGATAATGTAGTTCTGAGCTCATATCTTTAAGTCTGTGAGTAGAAAATTGACTCCTAGAACCCTTGACTCGGAAGGAAATATAGAGGGACAGTGAGCTTGTTCCGGGCGCTATGAAAAATACACAAAATTACAAGACTAGAAAGAGACGATCTGCACTTGGAGATACAGAAGAGCAAGGTTTATCCAGCACCAGCGCAGGCTCAGTGGAGGCTGTCCCCAAGGCTGAGCACAGCCCTTTGCTCTCGGTATCTCTTATACAGTAGAGACTTCCCGGTCTCAAGACTTTCTCATGCAAGTAGCCTTGATTTCCTTTCCCTCTTTCCAGGCAGCTCTGTTCCTACCGCAGCTGCTGAGCAAGCATGATTTCAGAAGCAGAACTAGCAGGCCGCAGCTATGAACAGAAATAAAAAGACACATCTTAAAAAGGAATTGTTGCTTCATTAGGACACTCTCCAAAATGTTATCCCCAAGTGTCTGTCATTTCAGGGCCATAGGAGATGAGTGACTCCCTCAGTGACCTGTCTCTGAAAGCTGCCTCATTTTATCTTTCTACTCTCAACACCAGACTGTGGTCAAGGTTTAAGAAAAGACAAGAGATTTGGGTTCTATGGGCTCATTTCCCTGCATAAAACTTTTCACTGGGGAACATGACAAAAAGATGAAAATCCACAACTTGACATTAATTTCAGATCCTGCAAGTCCAGGCCCTGCTGACCTCTAGCCCCTGAAATCCCACCATGCTTCTCTTCCTCAAGAGGTTCTGCTCGCGTAGGCAGCCTCCACTCAGGGCATTGGATCCACCAGTATATTTGAGCCCCTGTATATGCTAAGCACTGGGCCAGACCAGGGAGGGTCCCAGATGATTAGCAAGTGAATCTAATTTTGATCCTGAAAGCAACAGGAAGCCATAGGATCCAAAGAGTGACACCATCTGATCTGTTTCAGGAAGATGGTGGGAGGAGGACAGAGGTTGGATTCCACAGGCTCAGGATTGAAGGAGATGAGTTAGCAAATGACTGTGGGGCTCAGGGTCAGGGCAATGGGGGCCCAGGCCAAGGTCAAAGTAGTAAGAAGGGAGAGGAAAGGAAGGATCTGAAAAAGACTAACCAAGAGGGACCCATGCCCCCTGGAAGGGTTGGGGAGGTGAGAGGAACCTTCAGTACGAGTCTTCCGTGAATGAGGATGTGTTTGGGCTTACTTCCTGTGTCCCCTGACTTGTCATTAGATTTAATTGCTCAGAATATAACCTATATACTTCCTTTTGTTTCTAAGATTCTATTACTGCTGTAATCATTTGGGGGTTGGGTAGCATAAAGAAATCTCCCTACAATAGGCAGGTGGCTGGTTTCCCCTTAAGAGAATGAAGTGACCTTGAACTCAAAAACAAGAACATGTGCAACCACGTTGGGTGCAGAACCAAGAGGATTTTCATTTGCTATGCATCCCGGGGACTTGGCAAGGGGCCTTTCCTTTTGGGCTGATTTATCAAAGACAAGGCATTGTCCTGGCTGTCAGGGACTTGGGGGACGACACTGTGCAGTAGGCAGCTGCTCTGATATGGGAATGGCTTTTAAATTAAGAACATTTCTTCTTTCTCTCAAGGACAAAAGTATAGAGTCACTAGAGAAATTCACTAAGCAACCATTCTGAAACGAGGCCATCCCTTGGGGAAAGAGTGTCCCTGAATCCCAGGCCCCTCCACATTAACAGCAAGAAGTAGCTGACAGTGCCCTGGCGTGTCCTCACTGCCTCCTGAAGGATTTTTGCCTTCTGCTTCATTTTGTAAACAGCAATTTTATTGAGATACATTTCACAGTCGATAAGAGGAGTCCACATACCACAAAAGGTACCCTGTTAAAGTGGACAGTATGGTGGTTTTGAGTATATTTGTGATGTTGGGCACTGACCACCCCCAAATAATTCCAGAAAAGTTTCATTATCCCAGAAAGAAACCCTGTACCCACTAGTAATTACTCCTCCTTCTTCCACTCCTGCAACCACTAATCCTCTTCTGCTTATTCTGAACAACTCATATGATAATGAAGTCATATTGTGCATTGCTTTTTTATGGCTTTATTCTTTTTTAATTTTTTTGTTTTAATTAGTTATACATGACAGTGGGATGCACTTTGATACATCATATATAATGGAATATAATTTCTCATTCTTCTGGTTATACATGATGTAGAACCCACCAGTCATATAGTTGTATATGTACATGGGATCATAATGTCTGTTTCACCCTACTATCCTTCCTACCACCACACCCCCTCCCCTCCTTCCACTCCCCTCTACCTAATCAAAAGTAACTCTGTTCTTCCCTAGCCTGCCTCCATTGTGAATTAGTATCTGCATATCAGAGAAAACATTCAGCTTTTGGTTTTTTGGGATTGGCTTATTTCACTTAGCATGATATTCTCTAACTCCATCCATTTACCAGCAACTGCCATAATTTCATTCTTCTTTAAGACTGAGTAATATTCTATCATATATATATATGCACATCACATTGCTTTTGTGTGGTTTCTTTCACCTACATGATGGCCTCAGGTTTCGTCCATGTTATAATGCTTATCAGAACTCTATTCCTTTCTGTGCTTGAGTAATATCCCATGACATACACCATATTATGCTTACTCATTCATCACTTGACAGAATCTAGTGTTGTTTCTAGTTTTTAGATTCTAGCAATAGGGCGGCTTGGAACATCCAGATGCATATCATTTTATGGACACATTTTTAATTGCTTTGAGTATAGATCTGTGAGTAGAAATGGTAGCTCTGTTTAACTTCTTGAGGAGCTGCCAGACAGTTTTCCACAGTGGTCAGGCCACTTACATTCCACTTACACTCCTGCCGAAGGCTTTGGAGGATGAAGTTGTGTGGCCCATCAGTAGCGACGGTGCCTTGTAAGGACTTCCTGTGCAGGGTGGTCCTTTGTCAATTTGTAGGTATGTGTTCAGGCTGGCAATGATGGATGATGGGTCCCACTTTCAGTGTTCCTTTATTACCACTTATAATTACAAACTTGTTGTTTTGAATCACAGAGAACCTCAGAGAGTTCCACAGCAGTGCTGCTCTATATGGCAGCCACGGGCCCCGTGTGGCTATTGAGCATTGAATTGTTCCCAGTGGAACTGAGGAATTCAATTTTTAACTTTATTTAACTTTAATGTAAATAGCCATGTGTGGTCATCAAAGCTCTGAAATTGTTAGGTAACAGAACTACAGTGGAGATGTGGAGACTCAGGCCCAGGAAGTAGAAGTTAGTTGACCAAGAACAGCTAGTTCACTGTGGAACCAGGACTTGTTCCTCCTGTGACCAGTCAAGACTATCAGAGTGCTTAGAAATGGAGAAGGGGAGCTGTAGGCAGTGTGACCCAATGTCAAACCTGATTTTATATATGCTGTCTTATTTAATATTTAAAATGCTCTAGAAGGTAAGTAGGAGGAGTAACTCCATTTTTACATGAAAAGAATCAGAGTGTGTTATTCGGCTTTCCGTCGTGCCAAAATACCTGACAAAATCAACTTACAGGAGGAAAGATTTATTTGGCTCGTGCTCATAGTTTCACAAGTTTCAGTTCATGGTCGGCTGACTCCATGGCTCTGAGCCTGTGGGAAGGCAGAACGCCATAGCTGAAGGAAAGGGACACAGTGGAGGAGGGTTGCTCAGCTCATAATGACCAGGAAGCAGAGAGAGAGGAGGGACTTGGGCAGTAAATACCCTTCCAGGGCACACCATCATAAGTGACCTCCTTCCTCCACCCAGGCACTGCCTCCTGAAGTTTCCACCACCTCCCAGTAATGTCATCAGCTATGACTCCATTGCTGGATTAACCACAAACACTCATGGTTCTGTCACTTCCCAAGAACCCACCTCGGACCATTGCCGCACTGAAGACCAAGCTTTCCACACATGAGACTATGGGGGACCCTGCAGACCCAAACCACAGCACAGAGCATCAGTGAGATAATTAACTGCCTAGTGCAACCAGCCAACACTTGGAAGAACAAAGACTGGAGCCCCATGCTTATGCCAAAGCCCATGTTCTTTCCATTCATCCCAGTGAAGAAAATTTTTAGGGGGAAAAAATTGGGTAAATAGTGAGTCAGGGTTATTTGGATAACAATACTCTTTTCTGAAGATTGTTTTGGTGGGGGCCAAATGGAAGCGATTTTAGTACCTGTCCCCCTGCACAAGTTCAGTCTATGCTGGATGCGTCTGAACTGGGAGAAGTATTGATACTTTAGCACAGAGGAGATGGAGGGGGGGAAGGAAGATGCTGAGCTCCCAAGTTATATAGCATGGGGACCAGTGTTAGTGACCACAGGGCTGGACACCCTGCCTGGGTCCAGACAGGGTGGATGAGTAAGATGGTCCAGGCAGAAAACAAGAGGAAGAACCAGGAATATTTGCACAGCACCTCAAGACAGTGTGGGCTCAGCTTGGGATCCTGACCTCTCTGCTTCCTAATTGTGACCTTGAGCAATTATTTTAAACTTCTCTGTCCCTCATCTGAAAAACGGGTTGATCATAGTACTTACCTTACAGGATTGTTAGGAGGATGAAATGAGCTCATTCGTAAAAGCACATAACATAGTACCAGGGATAGAGCAGGAGGTATGAAAGGTGCTCAATACACATGATCACGCCAGCATTGACTGCAATGACGATGCTGGTGACACAGCGGTGGGGGTGTGGCTGCTGCAGCCTGACGGTCCCCTACTGAACGAATCCTCTGAGCCCCACACCAGATGGGGGCAGAGAAGGAGTTCAGCAGCTGTTTTCTGGATGAATAAAGGCATGAAGGAGTGGCTGAGAAGAACCTTAACAGCACAGAGCCAGCGGGGCCTGGGGTCCAGCCGGGGACCTCCTCCCTCACGGCTTCCCCCGTGCCTCACTGTTTGGTCCCAGGGCGATACTCTGCTCCATCACCTTTAGGGGAATCTTTGGAGCAAACCTTGGGAGGGATGTTCCATGTAAGGTACACCGATCCATGTCACTCACTCCTTGTCTTTCCTCCCTCTTCTCCTCATAGGAAAGAACAGCTGGAGGCAGCAGCCAGGTGAGTTTCTGATTATGAATTCCTTTCCTCCCACCGCTGGGTCAGGGTAGAGGGTCCAGTTCTGCCAGTATGGTCCGGTATGGTGGACGGCCCCTGTGTGGCCAAGCTTGTCACAACAGAGTCTGTGGGATCACTCGTGCTGCTGATCAACTTTCTCTGCCATTTTCATGCAGATGTAATCGGGGCAACTTAACAGGAATCATAGCAGCAGCCACTGACTGAATGTCTCCTCTGGGCTAGGTTATGTGCCAGGGGCTCTCTCTGTGCCGCCTCCTTTGGTCCACACAACCACAGTGGGAAATAAGCCCTGATGTCCTCCCTGGTGGATGAGGAGATTGGGGTTCAGAGAGGTTGAGTCATTCCCCCTGGGTCACACAGGGAATGAGTGGCAATACTAAAATTCAAAGTCTAGAAGGTCCGAATAAGAAGAAGATATTTCCATTATGTGTAGTTTCATTTACTCCTTGGTCTCACAAGCGTCCTTCAGAAAACGAACCAAGACCATAATTCATGGTTCCCACAACTGCAAAGGCTTCCCAGCTAACAGTCCTCACTGCAGGCTGCTCCAGAGACAGCAGGAGTTTCTGGGTTTCACGCATCTCTCTAACTTTCCATCCTCTGCCTCTCAAAAGACGCCCCAATGACAGGGAAACCATGGGCCCTGTGCAGATTGTAAACACCACTATGAACTACTTATGTATTTATAAATATAAATAATTACACGCATTGTTATTTGTTGGGAAACCACTTACAAGGCCTCACGGTAGACTTCCTTTTTTAAATTTTTATTTTATGGTTCTTTTTAGCTCTACGTGATGGGACAGTAGAATCCATTTTGACATAGTTAAACAAGCATGAAGCATATTCTTGTATCTTAAGCCAATGCTCTCCTTCTAGAACTGACAGGATTTGGGCAGAGGAGGTGATAGGAGCCTGGACTGCTTGCAGGGAACCACTTGAGGACAGTGGCCTTTGGGAAGCTGTGAATGGACAGCCTGTCCTCTTGGGTGCACACATGGTGCTCTTCCCATACATCATCCTGCTTGGAAGAACCATCGCAGTCAGAACCCACCAATCTCCCTGCAGAAATACACACCAGGCTTTCCATGACTGTGTGTGTCAAAGTGGCTGGAAGGTTTCCTGCCTGCACCTCGCTTGTGCGGCGGGGCCATCTGGGTGGACTGTAGAGGAGGGCTGGATGATTTTTGATGAGGTCAAAGGACAGTTTCTAGAGAACCTGCAGCAGCTCATGACTCACAGAGGCAGAGATCTCATCCGGACATTTTTATACAAACTGAGAACCCCAAGAAGACAGTTCACCCCATGTCACGCAGCCCGTGAGCAGCAAGGGTTATATGATCCAGATCTAAACTCCCTACAGGGTATTCTTGGTTCTCCTTCCCTCATGACCAATAAGGTCTTAAATCATGCATATGTTCACACTTCAAGTAAATTATTAAATCTACCTTTAGAATTTTTTCTATATTCATAAACAGAGGATATTCCCCAAACTGCTTATCCATATATAGAAGAATGAGACTAGACCCTTATCTCTCACACTGCACAAAAATCCACTTAAAATAGATCAAAGACTAGAAATTAGACCAGAAAATATGCAACTCCTAGAAGAAAACATAGGTTAACACTTCAGCACACGCAACGACTTCCTCAATAGGACCCGTGAAGCTCAGGAAATAAGGCCAAGAGTTAATACATGGGATAGCCTCAAATTAAAAAGGTCCTGTACAGCAACGCAAACAACTGGAACTATGAAGAGAGAACCTACAGAATGGGATAAAATTTTTGTTAGCCCCTCTTCTGACAGAGGATTAATATTCAGAATATATAAAGAACCCCAAAACAGATCCTTTCCATAAAAAGTACAAATTGCCAACAATTATTTGAAAAAATGTTCAACATCATTAGCAATTAGGGAAATTAAAATCAAAACTACTCTGAGAATCCATCTTGCTCTAGTCAGATCGGCAGCCATCAAGAGTACAAAAAACAGTGAATGCTGGAGAGGATGTGGAGAAAAAGGAACATTTTTACACAGTGGGACTGCAAATTAGTCCAACCACTACAGAAATCAGCACTGAGGCTCCTCAAAAGACAAAAAAGAACCATTGTATGACCCAGATAAATCACTTTTCAGTATTTATCCTAAAGAATTAAAGTCATACTATAGTGATATGTGCATATTCATGTTCATAGGAGCACAATGCACAACAGTTAAACTATGGAACCAGGCTAGGTGCTCATCAATGGATGAATGATAAAGAAAATGCGGTACACATACACAAAGAAATCATATTCAGCCAAAAAGAAGAATAAAATTATGACATTTGTAGGAAAATGGATAGAACTTGAGACCATAAGTTAAGTGAAATAAGCCAAACTCAGAAAGTCAAGGGTCACATGTTTTCTTTCATATATGAAAGCTCAAGAGAAAAAAATAAACAGAGGTGGGGAGAATCTCATGAAAATCAAAGGGAGACCATTAGAACAGAGGAAAGTCACCAGGGCTAGGGAGGAGAAGAGGGAAGGGATAAATACTGGGGAATAATATCGGCCAAACGTTGTTATAGTGTGTGCATGTATGAACATGCAACAATAAAGCCCACCAATATGCACAACTATAATGCACCAACAAAACACATGGGAAAAAAGAACACATTCCAAGACCCCACTAGACGACTGTAACAGCAGGTAGTACCAAGCACTAGGTATACTGATATTTTTTCTTTTACTTACATATCCAGGTCAAAGTTCAATTTATGAATTAGGTACAGTAAGAGATTAGCAATAATGACTAATAACAAAATAGAACTATTCTAGAATACACTATAGTAAAAGTTACATGAATGTGTGTGCTGTGTGTGTGTGTGTGTGTGCGTATAAAAACCTTACTGTGCTTTTTACCTATTCACTTAGAGGAAGCACTTTGCAGCTTCTCATGGGCATATCCAATATAGGAACATTACTAAGTAAAATAAGGGCTGCTTGAACAAAATCCTGTGATACGTACTGCAGCCGTCAGCCTGATAACTGAGAGGGCCACTAACAAAAGGGGGCGTAGCATATACCACATGGATACACGGTCAGAGGGTGATTCACTTACCAGATGGGGCAGGGGAGGAGGAGTAGGATCTTATCACATTACTCAGAACCATATGTGACTTTCAACTCGTGAATTATTTATTTCTGGAATTTTCCATTCAATAATTTGGGGCCATGGTTGACTATGGGTAACTGAAACCACGGAAATAAGTTCACAGATAAGGAAGTTATTATACATGCAAAATATCACTGTGGATTGGATTTGGCACTTCTGGTTAAGTCAGGAATCACACAGGTGGATTTTGAAGCTTTCCTGGGAGTGCTTCTAAGTTACAGGAAAGAGTCCTCTGAAAGCTGCCTGTCGGCTTGCTCGTGCCACCTTCAGGAGCCCTCCACTTGCCCACGGGTGCCCAGGGAAGATCTAGTCCATGATTTCTCAAGGTTAGGGTCAGGTGCTTGCTGGCTCCTCCTATTCAGAGGATCGATTTTATAAGCCAGTCTGTACGGCTCATTCAGGATCTGAACCCTAGTCCAGCTGGGTGACCTGTTGGCTGGGGAGGTGGCAGGTGGGGGTGCAGGTACACAACCTGGAGGGGGATGAGAGCTGGAGGAAGGAGGGAGAGCGTCAGCGGAGAACTCAATTCCTTCCCCCAAGAAGCAGGGCACAAGGTTACTGCAGAATGGTCAGCGATGTGCACAGGCAGGCGAGGCATGCTTCCTGTCCATCATTTGCCACCCTGTGATTAGCCTCCTCGGTGCCTGCCAGCCAACGGGCACTCCAATCTTACCTTACTATTCTCTACGTGGCCAGTCAGGTTCAAGTTTACCCTGTCACCTCCCTCTGGCACAGGTAGCCCGCACACTTGTTTGTCAGCCTGAGCAAGAGTTAGGTTCGTGATTTAACAGGTCCCGGTGCTGTGCCAGCTTCTTGGTGGGGACTCAAGCCATTGCTTTATGAGGGCTGCCTAGACTGTTCTGATTTATGTGAACTTGAGAAACAAAACTTTAGCTGAATCTTTACAAGGACAGGGAGGTTGACCCCAACAATTTTTGCTACTTTCTCAGGATCAGTGATTCTAAGGTTAATCAGAAGGAAAAGAACTGACTTCCCTGTGACCTTAATAGATGCAGACAGGTCACAAGTCATCCTACTTGGTCCTCATGAGAATGCAGGCAGGGGACACCTTCCATCCCTCTCCCCTGGCTTAGATGTCTCACTCATCGTGCACTCGGGTCGACTCATAGCTTCCTTAATAAAGCATACGTGTGTGTGTGTGCATGTACATGCATACACGGATAAACATACATACATACAAGCATTATATATACATGCTACATACATACATAGGAACATAAAGATGTGTATATGAAGAAATTCTTTTAAAATCATCTTTTCCTTTCTGGGCCATGAGCTCCTTGGGGACAGCACTTTGCCTGAGATACAGGATGTGCCCCATGAATACTTGCTGAGTGAATGAACAATGATCTGATGAAAGGACATGTCCAGCCTCCATTTCACTTACAAGGAAACTGACCTCAGCGTTCAAACACACAGGATTGGCCAGGTGGGGCCTCTCTGCCAGGGCCTCACCTGGGATGCCCTGGCCACATGTCCTCCCCTCAGGAGCATGAGCCTGGTCCTCCCATCCTCGAACCTCTGTGCAGTCCCATGACAGAGCTCTTCCCTCTTCCTCTGCAGTCTGTCTTCTTCTCACGCATCAGGCCTCTGTTTCAGTATCACCATCACCTTCATCCTGAACAACCAAGATCCACTCTCTAGTTGGCTTCCTGTGCACTCCAGAGGCCTTCCCTGACCGTCAGCCACCTGTGGCTCTCCACCACTGCACCCCTCTGTCTGCTCACAGGCTCTCTGGTGGTGCAGGCATCTGCTGACTGTGTCTTCTCGACTTTGTCTTGAGCTCACTGGAGGCTGAGAACTACCCGGCGACTCAGGTCGCTATCAGAGCCCAGCATTCACAAGGTGTCAAACGCATCTCTTGGTGAGCAAATTAATAACATAAGCTTCATTTTTGGATGAAGAAGCAGAATCAGAAAGAGTTCAGAATCAGAAAGAAGCAGAATCAGAAAGACTTACCCAATTTGAAATATTAACTGCAGAGCACGGACGTGAGCCCATCTCTCTTACTCCAAAGCCCACATTCTTTCTGCTGCACAGGACTCCCTTGCTCAGCTGAGCTGGGATGCATTTTATTAATTTATTTCATTCCTTCCTTCAGCTCATTGTAATGCTTTCAGTGCTCACCTGTGCCAGCTGCCATGCCAGAGGGAAGTTCAAACTGAACACCCAGGGTGCCCCAAACTCTCACTTTGGATGCTCAGCCACAGCGCTGTGGACAGTTAGGAAGGTGCTTCTGAGTTATGGGTCGGTCCTGTGCATCGCAGGGCACTTAACAGCACCTCTTGCCTCTGCCTGCTAGATGCCAGTGGAGCTCCCCAAGTTGGGTCAACCAAATATGTCTCTAGGCATTGCCAGATGTCCCCTGAGGGATCAAAGTCACCCCTGGTTGAAAACCACTGATTTAGGGGAGAGTCCCTTGTGAGTCAAAGATGTGATGATGATGGCCATGTGCCAGGGAGGAGCACAGCGCCAAGTGTGCCAGGGAACAGGGCTCGAGGTCTCACACACCCTGCTTGTTACACTGAGCACCTGGACAACCTTGGGGCTGGCAGTCCAGCCAGGTTTCAGACAGGAAGAGTCATTTAGTGAAAGAAAGGCTGAAGCTCTCTCCAGCCGAGGTCTCAGCATGTGCCTAGTGCTGAATGCCAGGGAACTTGTGGAGTTGATTGTGGCTGGAGTTTCCTGAGTGAGACCTGTGGCCAGGGCCTAAGGCAAGGGCTGTGCCTGCCAGGACACAGCCAGCTAGATTTCACCCCTGTCTCCAGTCCATCTCCTTGCAGCTTTTCTAGATCATGTTTGGAAATTGCCTATGCCTAACAAAGAAGGGACCCTGGCTTTCCAAGGAAGTCTGATGTCAGCTCCAAGAAGGGTTTCTGTACTCTGAGAATGAGGCCTGGATTATGCACTGGAAATCCGTACAGAGAAGGGCAGAATTGGGCCTCATGCTCCCATGGTGAACTCTGCCTTGCATTTGATTATCCTGTGGGGTCTTGGATTTCAGGCAATGCAGTGAAGAAGAAAGCTGATCATACACTTTACTGGAGGAAGAATTCTGTAAGCCTCTTAGGCACAAGGGCTGTGAGGAAATCCGAGCCAGGACTTGTGACTTGGGCCGTACACATCTGGATCTTAACATAGTCTGAGTATCTTTTGTGACCAACACGGTATTAAAGTAACAAGGCCAAAGCAATTCAGACTCTTAAGAGTTTTGACTAAAGCATTTAAATGCCAAAGAATTAAGTTCCAACACAGATAGAACCAAGAGGGCCTGCTCCTTATCTTTCTGAAATTATGCTGAAATTTCAAATCAGGACAAAGTGGCTGCCATTCATTTTGTCTTGCTTAATTTATTTGGAATTATGCTCCTCCTATACTTAGCTCCTGCCAACGGGGGTAAAATGACAATGTTGAGTGTTTTGAGATTAGCATTAAGAAGCACTGGAAAATAATATATAAATCCCCAAATCTCATCTCAGTTCATACAAAGAATAAAATAAAAAACCCACACAAACCTTTTTTGTGGCCCAGGAAATTGTATCCACCGTTTTCACACATGTGGTAAGCCTTCCACTGCTTCTGTGAGAGAGGATTATTTACCAAGATAATGATGACAGCCAGCATTTGTTGAAGGCTCCTTGCATCCCAGACAGTGGGCAAAGTGCTTTATGAGCATTCCCACATTTAACCCTTTAGCAGCCATGTGAAGGACGGGCTTACGGTCCTCATTCCGCATGTGAGGAAACTTGGGACCAAAGAGCACAAGTTATGTGTCCTGGGTCACCTGGTTCACTGGGATGTCTCTACCCAAAGCTGGTGGCCTGAGGTGCCATGCTGGGCACCCAGCTGTACTGACATGGGAGTGTGCTAGGCCCAAAAACAACTAGGCAGAGGCTCCACCCAGCAGACCTGGGAATGAGCCTCCACAATGTGTTAGCACTGTGACGGACAGAAATGCGCCATGACTTTGGAGCAGATGAGAACCTAATTTCCAAGGAGGGAGACATAGTTTTAAAGACAGATAGGAGTGAGGTTGGCTGAGGAGGTGAGAAAGACACTGCAGGCAGGTGGACCTGCTGGTGTGGGAGGGCACTCTGGGAAGGACATAGGGCTTGGTGCAAATAGAAACGTGGAGCCAGCTGGAGGTGGAGCAGGACAGGTAAGCAGGGGCCAAGAAGGAAGATGGCCTGATAAGTAACTGCCAAGGCCCTTCTCCTTCCCTGGCGGGCAGGTCTGCCTTTGCTGTGTGTTCAGTTCACTTCCTGCCTCATCCTCCAGTTTCAGCTCGTGGGTCCTGACACCTTCTCCCTCCACTTTGCTAATTACCTAATACTGATCAGGAAAGCAGTTTCAAAAAATGTTGACTTCAGCTCAGGGAAGCTGGAGCTGGTTGAGTATTGGAGTTTCTCTAGATGTGCCCTGGACTGGTTATTCATGGAGTCCTTCATGGAGACCTGCTGTGACCAGTGCAGGGTGAGAGAGAAAAGGCCCAGAGGGAGCAGGAATAAGGAGTGCCCCCTGCTCATCCACGTACTCATCTGCTCACTCGCTTATTTGTACCATATTTCTTAGTGACTTCTCTATGCCAGGCTGCAGGCAGGAAGGGTCACGATATCACCACGTGTAGTATTCCCCAAGCCTCTATGAGGCAGCTGCTGCGAAGAGAGTGCACCAGTGCTTGGCAGGGGTCACATTCCCACCTGAGCCCTGCAGCTCCCAACCCAGGACCTCCCTCCACACTACGCCAAGCTGCAAAGGCAGAAGCCCATGGCTGTGGTGCCCAGACTCCCTCCTCAGAGCACAGAGTGGTCTCAGGCCCAAAGGGAACTGAATGGACCCTCATATGCATTCACTCTCTCATTTTGCCCAGAGATCATGAGTGCCTACTATGTGCCAAGCCCCATGTGGGGTGATGGAGAGGAAGTCAACAACTTGAACCTATTTTTGTGTGAAAACATGCCAACTAGGGCCAGGGTCCAGAAGGTGGGAAACAGGGAAGAAATCATATTTAGAGAGCACCAACCCTGTGTCAAGCTCTTTGTCAAATCTGTGACCAACACTGTCCCATTGCAACCCAGTGGAGCAGGGAATGCTTACCTCTCTTTGACAGATGAGGCCCCTGAGGGTCAGGAGCAGCACAACTTGGCCCAAGTTCAGCCAGACGGGAAGGGTAGGCCTGACCTCAAGTGGAGGTGTGCTGACTTATATCAGGACAACTGTATATTTGTTATTAACTACTTTTTGTGCCAAGAATGCTTGTGACAGTCTGGCAAAACCCACAGACTCTTTCTGATAATATTTATTTGAATCCATAAATAAAATGTAATATGCAGTTATAAAAGAAACTGGTTGTTAAGTATCAAACAGAGTTAAATACTTAAAAATTAGAGACATCAAATCTGTGCTTATTGTGTTGAACTTAAGGACAAGACCTAGGGGCAGGTTGGATACTATGATAATCTTGAAGCTGCCATGAACACCAACAATACCTTGAGAGAACACGACATACAAGTATCTGTCATTCCTTTTGTGGATGGTCATAGGCATTGGGGATATCAATGGAGTGTGTTACCTCTCTTTGTTAATTGAAAGAGATGCTGAATTTTGGTTGGAGGTTGGGAACTTAAGATCTAATTTCCCCACCCAAGTTCCTGGAACCCCTAGATGCTGTCTGTGGATGGCAAGTTAAAGGTGTGCCACTTTACGGCTTTGTGCTATTTGGTGCTGTTCAATGGGCCTTTGATGAGGTTCTGTCTGTGTAAGTCACTATTTGGCACCATGATGTGGTCAAAAGGAAAGACAGGAAGTTAGTTATTGATGCAGAAGAGAGAGACGTGAAGAAGGAATGAATCTTTGCAGCCAGGCACCTTCCAGCAGCCTCTCCCATCCACGGGGATGCATCCACGATCCCCAGGGGATCCTGACATGCACTGTTTTTTTTCATATACATCCACACCTATGATGAATTTGAATTACAAATTAGCCACAGTAAGAAATGAATAGCAATAACAAATCATAAACATCTATAGCAATATGCTAAAATAAAAGTTATGGGATGTGCAGGCTTTCTCTCAAAATATCTCCATCCTTCATTGCACTCCCTAATACTCTCAGACAGTGGCAGACTGCAGGGAGCTGGAAGCACAGCCATGGAAACTCCCCTGGCTCTATCTCCTGTGTGCCCCACGGGAGCCTAGGAGGAGGCTGGGCCCAGAGAGTTGAGGAGCTCAACTGCCCAAGCAGTGAGACTAGTCACTGGTGCGCAGTGCTGGGCGCGGCCCCCCACCCACCAGCCCTGGAGGAGGAAGTGGAGTCTTTATGGAGGGACGGGAAGTTACAAGAGCCTGCACTTAAGGAGGAAAATTGTTCACTTTTGCTTATTTTGTAGCCAAAAGCTGGGTCTCTTGGATCGGGTTCGCCTTTCTAATCCTCGTGGTAGCAATACTAAAGGAAAGCTATTTACCCCTCTGAATGTAGATGCCATAGAAGAAAGCCCTCCTAAAGAGCCAAAGCCTGCTGGCTTAAACAATAAGGAGCGCTTCCGCACCGCCTTCCGCATGAAAGCCTACGCTTTCTGGCAGAGCTCCGAAGGTAACCTCGTCCTCCGCCCCCCACGTCAGCGCCCTCACCCGCCCTGTCCTGTCCTCTGCAAACCTTGGGTCCCCGCAGTGCCTCTCCATTCCCTCCTTCCCCCTCACCTCCTTCACATCCCTCGAGGTGTCATGGTTCAAAGAACCCGAGGCTCCTGAGCGAGCTGTTCCCTGGGTCTCTCCTGGGAGGGCTGGGCAGGTTGCCATGGTTTCCAAGGTGGCCCTGAGGGGCGAACAGCCCTGGAGGTCAACGTGAAGCAGAGACCATTTGGACAGCCATCTGGAGATGGTGCCTCAGTGCCCGGGGCTGGGAGGGGGAAGAGGGGTCAGAAAAGCACCCCTAGATTGAGGAGCCATAGGAATAGTGGCCTCAGGTGTGTCTTCTGCTGATGAAGACAGAGGGCCAATGGGAAAGCAGTGCCTCCAGTGTCTAAGGACACCACGATGTCACTGGGTGCTCTCCAGGACCTCTGAAGTGTGATGGCTCGGATAGTGACTTCCTGAGGTCACCAGGACAGACTGACAGAGCAAGAATCCTACCTCCGATCTGTCAGACTCCGAGGCCCACATGGGTGCTCATTGCTGTCTCATGGGACCTCTTAGGACCTGAGGGACACACTTTGTCCTCCTCCCACACCCTCCCCAAACCCTGACGACAGGCCTCTAACTCAAACCTCTGGACAAGAGAGGGGATGCAAGGAAGGGTGAATGCTGTGGTGACTGGAGGCCACCGTGTGGCCCCACAAAGTGGAGACCAACCTGAGGCTTGGGGGCTCCTACTCCACGAGGGTCTCAGAGCCTCCCCACATGTGGCAGCCTGCCATTGACACACATGTCTCCCTCCCAGATGCTGGGACAGGCGATCCCATGGCGGAAGACAGGGGCTACGGAAATGACTTCCTCATCGAAGACATGATCCCCACCCTGAAGGCCGCCATCCGAGCCGTCAGGTAATGACCCTCCACCTTGTGCCTCCTGAGCCCAGCTCAGCTCCCAGGACATGGCTTGTACAGTGCCCGTGGGCTGTGGGCAGTCACAGGAAGCTTCCGGTCCCCTCTGGTCAGCACCCAGGGGTGTTAAAACTGTGTGGGGGATGCTGCCCAGGAACAACAGCCCCCTAGCAACTCCTGTTCACCTGGCTATGAAAGTTCCCCCACTGGCCCCCTGACAGGCCTTCCAACTGCCACACTGTTCTGTGTCTTTAACCAGCACTTATTCAAAGCAGTGTCAGGGTAGAGGGTGTGTTGACATGGAGTTTTCTTCCTTTACCAGCATCTTACTCAGAATGGCTTTTCTTCTGTATATCTTTATCCATGTAGCTCTTTTTACTTAGCATTTTAGCAAGATAATAAATTGGAGACCTTTTGGGTTCTGTGTTGGAGGATTCTATAAGCAAGCCTGGAGATTCCTGGTTTACTTTAGAATTCCTCAAGAAAATCAGCAAGTATGCTACACTTTACAAGGGTGAATCCTGGGGACTCATCTGATTGTCCAGAACTAGTCAGGAAACACAAGGGTGGAGTAAGAGGTGGACTTCACGAAAGCCTTGATCCCATTTCTCATGACACCATCATGGACAGAATGACAAAAATGTGGTCGGATGAGAACACAGTACCTGGATTCATGCCTGGACAAAGGATCTTATTCAGAGAAAACTAGTTAATGACTCCATTGACCCAGAGGGAAAACTCTGAAGGGTTGCTTTGTGTTCTGGTCTCTGCCCTCTAATTTTTAGCATTTTTCCTGATGCCTGAGTTCAAGCATTGGAAATTTCTATAAAGTGCAAGAGAGTAGGTGTTTCAGGCTTAGTAGCCCATGGGTCTCTGTCACGGGTATGTGACTCTGCCGCTGTAGCGCAGAAGCGGCCACGGACAGTGCTTACAAGAGTGGTCGTGGCTGAGCTCCAGGATATCTTTCCTTTCAAAAGCAGACTTGTCCTGTGAGCCTTAGTTTCCTGGCTCTACCTTAGGTGAAACTAGGGAAAAGGCAGGCTTATCAAATGGCATACATTTGGGAAAGACGGCAAGTAAGTGGGAAGCTATAATCAATATGTACAAATGGTGGTTGGAGGCTGGAGCCATGGGTTACGACCTACAGGATGAACTTCAATGCATCATGCAAAGGACCTGCGCCAGCACAAGTTGGAAGACCTGGGAGGGGACGTGCCTCCTGACACTGACTCTCAGTAGGAGCATACGCTGACACTGCTCAGCAGGAGTTATCCTCAAGAGGGGCTCTCAGGAACCTTAGCACCCCATCATGCCTGACCCTGCTTCCCAAGAAGGCAGGGAGGGTTCTATCTCTTCTGGGTATTGTATGTTACAAGGAGCCTGAGAAAATCTAGAGACCATAATTAACCTATCTAAGTGCCCAGAGCAAAAGAATCCAAGAGTCCGTTGAGGAGAAGATATATCAGCTATCCTCAAATAGAAAGCACCGTGACAATGACCAATAGCATGGGCCTCACAAGTGTGCAGGCCTGGGCCTGAGGACCACCACTGTCATCATGAGCTAGGGGCCCTGGAGAGGTGCAGAAGCTCTCTGAGCCGCAGGTGAATCATCCATAAATCGATGTATTGGCAGATTGTTCATAAAGTGTGATGCTCAGCATGTGGCGTGTAATGGATGCTCAAGAAATCCTAGCTCTCACTCTCACTACTATTGTCTTATTATTCAAATGATCAAAGTGAGGTAATCCTGCAGGAAAGATGGAGCAGGCCTAATTACACGTGGTTCAAAAGGACGGAACCACAACCAAAGGCTGGAGAGTGTCCAGGTGGTTTTCCTGCTCTCTCCCCTGCCCTGCCGTTCCAGTTACACTTCCCTTTACTCCCAGCAGGATGCACAAATGCCCCTTCTTTGCCTTGTAGAATTCTACAATTCCGTCTCTATAAAAAGAAATTCAAGGAGACATTGAGGCCTTATGACGTGAAGGATGTGATTGAGCAATATTCCGCAGGCCACCTCGACATGCTTTCCAGGATCAAGTACCTTCAGACCAGGTAAGAGAGTCCCAGCCGGTGGGAGTACGTTCTCCCTGCCACTCAGGAATAAAAGTCAGGTGAACCTTAGAGTTTCTGGTGAAAGGCATTCAGAAATAACCCAAAACGCAGAGCCGAAGCTTTAAGAACAAAAGGGCTCATCAAGTATTGCGGATGTCAAAGCCAGCAAGCACCAGAACAAATGGGCTGTGAAGATGGTGTGTACCATTGCCAAACCCAGCCAAGGTCAGTGCCCGATAACGGCTGATGGAGAGGAGGGGGCATAAGTTCCACTGGCTGTCCATGTGATGCAAAAAACAAACACAAAACCCCAGAATTAGTCCAACTGGCTAATTCTAAATATGTATTTTTGACCATATTAAAAAATCTAAGTGTTATTTATAACAGTGAAAATGTAGAAATGGCAACAATGTCCCACTATTCATTGCCACCATTTTAATTGAGCACCTGGATACTGTGTGTATGTGCCTAGTCCCTTAGAATCTTTAAGGTGTTTATTGCATAACACGTGCTGTATATCTGATGTGGAAACGGAAGCTGAGAGCCACAGATTTACCCAGAATCACCCAGGGCATGTGGTGGCATGTGGGTACCACATAGGCTATCACCACAAGATCTAGCTAAGATCTGCCTAGATCCTGTGATGATATTAACTGATATACGGTGTATGAATGACATGATCACGAACACAGAGAGCACACACACACATATATCAGAAAGACACATGACATGACATGCATGACATGTACACGTTCTCTCTTGTAGGGAACCTGTAGAGAAATTGACACAACTCAAATTAATGTGAGTCCTTTCTGGGCTTC
Source organism: Glaucomys volans (assembly GCA_020662805.1). Taxonomy (NCBI): domain Eukaryota; kingdom Metazoa; phylum Chordata; class Mammalia; order Rodentia; family Sciuridae; genus Glaucomys; species Glaucomys volans. The sequence continues at coordinate 1,208 of JAJEJO010000174.1, read as the reverse complement.
AACCTTCTTGCCCAAATGATGTCTCCTCAGAGGAGGCTCCTGCTGAGCTAACAGGGACATCACACTGAGGGGTTGGAAGTGAACCACACTATCAGGTTGGAAGTTTGCTTACTTATGACCTTGCTTTTCCCCAAGCGGGACCTCAACTTTGCCTCGCACAGTTTCAGGCAGTCAGAGCTCACTGCCTGTTGAACCAATGCATGTGGGAGCGAATTCTGAGTCCAACATTCTGCTCTTAATGTCAGTGTGGCTCTCTGAGAGAGGAAGGATGGGAGATGATGGCTACGTCAGACCCAACTCCAAAAATATCCACCGATTTTAATAAGCACAGAATAGATGCTGACGGTGCCATAGTTTTTTATGTTTATCAGGAAAGTGTGCTTCTGGGAGTTGTGGCCAGAAGTTGAACATCTGGATGACCACCTGCATTTCCTCAGCTGTGTGCACTGCAGTGGGCTAGACAGACCGGAAGGCTGGTTTAGGACAAGGCATGGATGCAGCAGGCATTCCAGGGGGGAGACAGAGGCAGACGGGGAACTATTTTGTATGCATAGTCTTAATGGTCCTGCTTCCACCCCCGTCTCTCAGCATGAAGGGACACATCTCTTTCTTGTTCATCCCAGCTCATGGAGGAAGCTCGTGTCTCATGCAGAAGTGGAAGTGGGGTGTGGAGCCAGGGTAGAGCCCGTCCTTGTCATGGCCAGAAATGCCTGCAGAGCAACAGGGTCTGCACACTGAAAATGGAGTCTAGGACTCGTCTGTATAATCTCCCTAATTAAATGTTTTGGGAAGAGATAGAAGAGCTAGGAGATAAGCAGGCTTACCTCACACGTATTCCATTTCCTGTAACAAGGAACAAGCTGCAGTCCTCACCCGGACTCAGTGGTTTGTCTGCCTCCCTCCCTCTCCCTGGGGATGGGAAAGCGCTCTCAGTGACATCAGACAAAAAGGGACGGTAATGTACTGAGGTGCAAATTTCTGTTTCTCTCTCTCTCTCCCTTTGTTTCTCTCCTCCTCTGTCTCTTTTCCCTTCTCTTATATATTCCAAACCCACATATGAATTAAGCAGAAATAGAATGACTTGTTTTCCTTCCAAAATAAAACTTTGTGTAATTTAAAGTCCCCCCTTGTTTGCTTCTTTCAGAATAGACATGATTTTCACCCCTGGACCTCCATCCACTCCAAAAAAGAAGTCTCAGAAAGGGGCA
>JAJEJO010000173.1:1372615-1400997 GCA_020662805.1 Glaucomys volans | reverse complement strand
GATCATCCTCCGTATTTGTTACAAATTAGTGACATGAGAATGTGTACTTGAAACTTGCTTTGGAGTCTGAGATTGTCTTAACAAATGGAAAAACTTTTCTGGGGGTTCATTTAGTTGGAGCTGGCTCCATCTTCTGGTGACTCAATCTGGACATTGATTCCACTGATACTGACACAAAGATACCGCCTCAGCATTTATTTCCGCTTGTGTTTTCCTTTGCTAAACTTCACTGAAGGAATGATAAACATACCAGGGTTGGTTAAGGCACTATTCCAACATCCCAAATAAAACTCTGGGTCCTTTTGAAGTAAAAGACAAAGACAGAAGACTTTGGCCAGGGCTGGGGAAGCAGAAAGCAAACAGTTATGCAATCCCTGACACCCACATGGGGGTCAAGTGCTGCTTAAAAACTGTAAAACCACAAAGGGGGAGACAGGGAATGGCAGTTACAAACAAGTTACATAAAACATTTTCTCAGAAATCTTCAGTACATGTTCAGAAGGTCAAGCTAACATTTTATAAGTCAAGGATGTTGTGGTCAGGGTGCATGTGGGGGACGGTGGAGGTGTTAGCTTCTATGCGAGTGGGTTCATGAAGGAAAGGGGGACCAATTTTACACAGGGTGAGATGTCTGAACAAAATGGGGTTGGCTTAGCTTCATTTTCAAATCAGCAGCATGTCTTTAGATGAATAGTTATGTAAGAGGAAGTTAAACAGTTTATATTTCAAAACTTTGCTAGAGTGTATTTGGAAGTCAAAGTCTTTGAAATACAAATTAATTTTTGTAGTAACAGATAATACTCATTATGTGATAATTATCTTTTAAAAATATGTACAATAGAGAAACTTAAAACCTGGAGACAATTAAAATCACCTCGTGGGAACTTATACAGTTAAATGTGTTCTTACTTGTAAAGGTATGAAAAAGTGCTCAGTGAAGGATAGTAAAGACTCATCAAATATTAAGGACTCAATGTTAATCCTCAAATAATTATAATTGGTATTATCATTATTAAAACAATTGCACATATTATGCATAGTTTATATTTAACCTCATAATCAGCAAATTAAGGGGATCAGTCTTATTTAGAGCCAAAAAAGCAAACAAAAGATGACATTTTGTTTACAGGACACTTACTCTGCTATGTACCTTCCAATAGGATCTCTTAGTAAAAGAGAAGAAAAAAAGAAGAAATAGTCTTTGAGTACTCTAGTTGTTGAAGTGAAGTCACTGGATATTTCTATTTCAACTGGTAACACAGAGATAAAACTTCATAAATGAGTACATCCTTGCTATGGCAAAGAGTCTGTTAGATAAAGGATCAATGTAAAGGGAGGAAATTTGGCAAAGAGGTTCAGTGTCTTTGCTTTATCCCTGAGTTTCTGCAATTGAATGCTGCAGTCGTTTAGGGTGAGGCCAGCTAGAGAAGTTTTGCAGTAGAGAAATGTCATCTTATTTGGGTCCAGCTTATCACTCATTCACTTCACTTCTTCCTAGGTCACACTAAGTGCACAGGTTTCTGACTGCCTTGTTATTGATCGCTATCATGTACCATTGAATATCTTATAATCACTAGCATGCTGGCCGTTTAAAGAGGTAGCTCTTTTCTTAATTATACTACAAACTTCACATGGTTTGCTCCTTTACAATTTTGAATTCTTCTATTCATTATTCATATTGTCTTTTTAAACACAAATCAAATTAAGTATTTATAATTAAAATACTCCAATGGCTCAGAATTGTACTGGAAAGAAACACACAACTCCTTACTGCGGCTTATAAGGACCTTGTGTTTTAGCTCATCTCATAGGCTCTGGGCATTGACCTTTCTCAGCCTTCCAGCCTTCCTTCTGTTCTTCCAACCTCCATGGATCATTCTACTTTGGAGGTTTTGAAATGACTTCTTCCTCTTCCTGCAGATCACTTCCATGATATTTTCATGTTTGGTCCCTTATCATTATTCAATGATCTGTTCAAATTCATTTTTCATACACATGTCTTCCATAGATTAGAAAATCTGAAGTCATCTGCAAACCTCCATATCAAAATTCCTGCCAAATAGCATCGTCTGTTTTATTTAAAACAAAATTTAAAAGATGGATTCTTTGTCCCATCCTCCAGTTCAATCAAATTTTTAAAAACGTGAGAATGGAGTTAGGACATCAGTATTTTTAAAAATCTGATAAGATGGTTTTAATATGCACTAAGAATAGATAATCACCGCTGTTGATCATATCACTAATGTAATTTCTTTTTTTAATTCCTTTCTGGGATAATCTTATTTATACATCAATTTGCTATATAGTCACTTTTATTTACATGGTCACTTTTATTTTATTTGTGTATAGTAACTTTTATACTCTATAAAGCAGAAGATCAAAGAGAGTATATACATATATCTGTCTTGTTTATGTCTTTGTAAATTTCTCTAACACTTACATGTACAGAAATGGTTCTTTATTATTTGTTGAATGAAGCATATCTACTCTTGCAATTCATGATCAAACTTTTATTCATTCAACTGTATAGTTTTCTATTGTAATAAAATTATACACACAAATAAATCATTTACCTACTTTTGACACATTTAAATATAACAAAAATTATAGCAGTTAAAAAACAGTGATAAATTCTTGACTTTCTGAAAATTTATTCTCTTTGGAGAAATAGAATTTGGTTGTAGGAAGTCAAGAGTACAGGTTTAAATTTCATCAAAGAGATATATGTGGAATAGATAAGAATTTTGACAAAATGCCTCATGTAATTTTGGAATTCACTATAATGCAGTGAAAAATATCATGTTAATCAGACATTGAGCTTATATTTTTGCAAAATGGAAATAAAATATTCAGAAAAATAATGTCAACAAGAGGCCAATAATATTTGAAAGTCTTACAACCATTGCACCAATCAGTGTCCCTTTCATGAAGAAAGATAAATTTCCAGGGTCCTCTGAAAAAGAAAGAGGGTTCTGGCAACTGTATTCAGACCTCCAGAAAAACACAGGGATGATGTTGAATAGGAAATCACACTAGCGGCCAACATGTAGAAAAGTAATAAAGGTAACCTGGGAATGTTGTAAAATCTCTGACAGGATCCACCACATGCCATATCAACAAGCCAAAACTCTGGTGCCCAAAATTTTCATAGAACACCAAGGGCATTAATGAGAATTATTAGATATTTTATTCTGTTAAATGATATTGTACTAGAGGATTAGAAAATACACTTTTGAGCAATATCACTACATTAATGAAACATTTTATATCTTCTTGAAATAAATACATTTGATTGTGCTGCAATATGTAGGTGTATGCAGACTATTTAAATATGCATATTCAATTAATTGCCCATCATTTTTCTTCATATATATCATATATATATGATATCATTTAATTTTTTTCTGAAAAGATGCCAAATAGGTGATGGATGAATAAATACACAAATTCTAATTTTGCTTCATGAAACTATCCAAATAATCTGAGACCATAGTTGTTTTGGATTCTAAAGTTGACTAAAAGCATTTTGTCCATGACCAACACACAAAATAGAGTTTAAATGCAAATTGCTGTATTGACAGCATAACTATCTAATTCTATGCAACATTGGTGCAAGTAGAAGAAATGAGTTATAATAACACTTAAGATACTATGAAATATCTCCTTATAACTCTATTTTTTGTACAATATTCCATTTCATTGTTAAACTATGAATCATCTTGGAATTATACCAGTTTGAGTTTCCTTAGTAAGCAGCTATTACAACATATGAACTTTCTCCTAACAAAATCATATTTTTTTGATTCTGAAAATATACAATTGAGATAAAATTAATCATTTTCCCATCATTTAAATGTCAGCTTTAGCTAATACACTAACATTTTAAATTTCATTACTGTTCCTAAAAATATAATATTATTGCAACAGTTGAAAGTTTGGAGCTTATTCTTTTGAAAATCAGTTGCATATTATGTTTTAAGAGAAATACTTTTATCTTAAACTGTCTCATAATTATCAGGGTTTACAAAAATCATCTAAGAAAAATGTGATGGTCCAATCAGTTGACTATTGTTGAGTCAGGCCTTTATTATTACAGCAGATAGGTGTGTGTGTGTGTGTGTGTGTGTGTGTGTGTGCGCGCGCGCACATGCGCGGGCATGTGTGTTTGCACACAAACTTATTTGTATTAAATTAGAATATGAATTTTTGTGGTACAGATGCTCAAAAACTTTCTGTATTATATACAGGCTAAACACTGAATTAATTTACTCTATTGAATACAACAGAAAAAATTTTGGAACACTCATATTTTTGAGATACTTCATTTTTAATTTAAATGAAGATTTTTGACTGCACTAACACATTTGGCTTACTTTTGTGTTTATCAGAACGTTCACAGAGTAAAAGAAGGATGAATGATGACCTTAGCACCAGAACTTCAGCCATCTTTTCAGGGATGAGAGTTATAAGTGTAGACATTTATGAACAAAAACAGAAAGCAGGGAAGTGTTTCTGACCCCAACACACTAGAATGTTTCTGGGCTACACATTCCATGCTTTTCTAGCACCTTCTTCTCCTTCTACATACAACCTACTCTCAGTTTTCATCATACACTTCCTGATGAATTAATTAATACCAAACTGTCTCTCTTTAAAAGCAATCTTGTGACTATTTTACACATTATTTTTCATTTAAATACATAAAGCATTATATAAATATTTTCGAATACATGATAAACATTTATGTAATTTTATTGAGAGGGATTTTTAAAATAAATCTCTATTAATTTCATAATCTGACATATTTTAAAGGAATATGCATGCACATAAGAAAAAGATACAGATCTCTTTATGGTTTTGACTGGCATTTCTGAAGTCAGATTCAAAATAATGTATTTAAAACATTACATTCACATTAACTTCAAGTTTAAGTATGAATATATTAATAAAAAATCTTAGTTTTAGAAGCTTGAAAATGTATTGCAATCTATGTGATCAATATTGTTTTTGTGAATATTAAATTACTTAATACATATAAAGGGCTTAGAACATCATCAGTATAATACCTATAAAAACCATGGCATTCCATGATAATTACAGTTTTACAAAGTAAACTCAATCTTTTCCATTCCTTTTGGCCTCAGAGAAATATAACTTTGACTAATGTGATAAAATAGCTGTGTGGTTTTGTGTAGCTTGACCACCTGGAGAGAAGAATATTGATTCTATAATTAACTGTGACCTGCAAAGTTCAGCCACCAAAATTACATTTTTATAAAACTAATTTTCCCCCTCTCAGAGTTTCAGAATTTTCATGAAAACAGGTTGAAAAAACAGAAGATATTTAAAGGGCAATAATCACTAAAATGGTCATCATGATTGTGCTTTTCTATAATTAATTTTAATTATGTATTTATTTTTTTCTGTTTAGTATTTTTATTTTTACACACTGCATTTTGATTCATTGTACACAAATGGGGTACAACTTTTCATTTGTATGGTTGTACATGATGTAGATTCATACCATTCATGTAATAACACCTGTGCATAGGGTAATGATGTCTGTGTCATTATTTATGAATAAAAGAAAATAGATTTTTCTAAAAAATTGATCAATTTTCTTTTTGTACTCTTTTTGTACTGGGAGATCGAACCCAGGGGTGCTTAACCACTGAACAACATCCCCAACCCTTTTTATTTTTTGTTTTGACACAGGGTGACATGGTCTTGTGAAGTTGCTTAGGGCCTTGATTAGTTGCTGAGACTGGCCTTATACTTTCAATCCTCCTACCTCAGCCTCCCAGGGTGCTAGGATTATAGGCATTACCATCATGGCTGGCATCACTGGGATCTCAGTAAAATATTTGGGAATTGAGCTGCTAAGGACTGTAAAATCTCAGGTTTTCACATTTTATTATTTACAAAGGACTCATACATTTTTAAGAACCACATTGACCTAATTGGAAATTTTAAACATTATGCCAAGTGCCATCTTCCAACCAAAATGGAGTTGTAAATTAGAAAATACGAGATAAAATGGATTAATTTTGCTGTCATGTTAATGAAGGAAATGCTCATTATGGTTTTTCAAGCCTCTTCTTGTATTTTATAAATATTAGTAGTAAGTACTTGATGAAAACTTTCAAGAGGTACGTGTTGACCATTTTTACAAATAAGCAATATACACATGCTTATGTCTGCAAATTTATTAATTATCATACTTTTTAAGACATATTCTAAATGTCATGTTAATTTATACCAAATCACTCATGTTACCATCTAAAATTACCTTATATAACTCAACATGTAATTCAATGTTCATTCTAAAATTTCCCAAAAGTAAAAAAGTGAAAAATTACATATATCTATATGTATACATATTTCTATTCCTTTATCAATGCATTACACTTATATATAATAACAAAGTTCATTTTGACGTGTTCGTGGATGCATAGAATATAATTTGCTCCATTTCAGTCCCCAGTGCTTCCATTTTCCCTTGCTGCCTCCATTCCCTATTGTTCCTATGCTCTACTTGTCTTCCTTCTACTTACTGTTGTTTTAATTCATACTAGATATATAATATGAATTTCATTTATATATGTGTGTATATATATATCTATCTATAAAGGTGAGATTTACTGTGACTTATCACACATGTATGATAATTTGGTCAATAATTAATTTGGTCAATTTCATTCCACAGTTCCTCTCCTTAGTGTCCCTCTTCCCTTCTCCTCAACCCTTTTTCTCTACTCTACTGATCTCCTTTCTATTTTTATGGGACCCACATTGGCTTTTCTTGTTTTTCTTATTTTGCTCTAGCTTTCACATAATGAGAGAACACATTCAACCTTTGACTTTCTAACTCTGGTTTATTTAACATAAATTTTTAGTGAAAGGAAGTCTTTCATTTTAACATTCACTATCTGTGTAAAGAACTGATAGGAAGTTTCTTAGACATCTACACAAAAATAACATGGTAATGTTATTTAATATGAATATTTAATATACATCATATGATTCTTTTTCTAAAACTGGGAGTTCATTCTAAAGTTCTCAATTTCATTTAATATTCTTAGTAAGCAGCCAATAATAACACAGTAATAATGACAATTTTTAATTGTGTTTAGTCATTCAATTTCCTTAGAAATAGAGCCCAATATGAAGATTCTTGTGCAAATGATTTATTGGAAGAGAGTTCACAGGAACAATTTCTTAAAAAGTAAAAGAACTGGCCTAAGGTCTGGGAAGAAGCACACTCACATAAGAGTTTAGTAAAGTTTAGCCTCAGCTTGATCCCGTGGGGAGTTCTGGAGGATGAGTGGTGGTTGAGTCGTCTCCTCTTGAAGCAAGGAGGCTAGATTTTGTATGGCTGTATCAGTAATTGGCAGTAAGTGTCTTTGTAACTCCCAGAAGAAAACATAATCTCCCAAGTGAGGTGATTACTGTCACTGAAGCCAATTCCCTGGAAATATTGTAAGCTGTTGTATATTGTAAGCAGTAAGCACTCCAAACTCACAGAACATGGGGGATGAGTCTATCTGGTTGTCAAAAGAAATCTGGGCAGAGTACCAAAAGAGTCTGCTACTCGTGGCATTATGTCACATTGCCGAGATGCCACATTATGCTTTAATTATTTTCTGTTGAGAATATTTTGTTGCTTTTCTCTTTATTAAGTACAATGTTATGTTTTCCCCAATGATTTCTTTTACATAATAAGGTCTATTTTTAACAGAAATTTTTGGAAGATTAAAAACTGGATCAAAGTTTATATTCATTTTAATTTGATAAATATTTCCAATTAATCTTTCAAAGAGGTTAATATTCTTTACAACTTCACAAATACTCTGAATTAAAGTTTGGATCCTTAATTATCTTGATATGAAAATGTTATCTCAGTAGCCTTTTTTTTTTTTGGTATTGGTGATTGAACTCAGGGGCACTTTCCCACTGAGTTACACCTCAATCCTTTTTTATTTGGAAATGGGGTCTTGCAATCCTCCTATCTCAGCATCCAGAGTCACTGAGATTAAAGACCTGAATCACTGCACCCACCTTTTTTTAGTACTAGGGATCAAACCTAGGGGCACTTAACAACTGAGCCACATTGCCAGCCCATTTTATTGATCTATTTATTTTTATCATGAGACAAGTTCTTGCTAGGTTGCTCAGGGCCTCATTAAATTGCTGAGGCTGGCTTTGAACTTTTCTACCTGAGGTTCCCGAGTCACTGGGATTACAGGTGTGTGCCCCCTTGCCCATCCACCTTGCATTTTTTAATTGCATATCATTTTGCATAGACTCATGCAAAAAGTAACTAGTATTTAATTTTCACAATAAACTATTCTTTGTACTTTATTAGACAACTAATCTTTGTCCTTGTTAAATTGTAGGACTGTTAAATGTAGGAATATATGTTAAGATAATTGATAAATTTTGAGACATTTAACATATATCATAACAGATGTGTCTTTTGAACTTTTGTATTTTCACTATGAAGAAATATTTAATTTTATGATATTGATTTTTTTCACCTCTTACAGTTTCTGATTTTTGTATCTTATTTGAAGAGGTCTCTGACTTTATGAAAATATATTTATATATGAAAAATTCCCACATATTTTTAAAATCTTCATAATCTCTTTCATTGAAGTAATTTTTAATTTTGTTTACTCTGAAGCATAATTAAATTTAACATACATAAAATCAAATTATAAGTAAAACTCATTGTGTTTAATTAAAACTTCATGGCTCTGGAAGAACTTAAATTATATTAGCTGTTCACAAGCACAGAATGTTTATGTACCTAAAAATTTATAAACAAGGACTCAATTTAGATAGTTGATGAATTGGTCCTCATGTTAATAATAAAAAAGTTTTAAAATGACTATGAAAAGAACAAATTTTATTTCAAATGTGAAATAATTTCAAAATTGCAAACTTGGATTTTTCTGCGTTAGCTTTTAAGTTAGAATTTTCAATGATAGAATTCTTTCTCATGAAAATTATAGTATATTTAAAAGTGATTTTCAGCTATTTATATTTTATCATAGCTAATAACTTGCTTACAACTTGCCAAAATGATTTGAAATAAGCAATTTTTAATTTGCTTTGTTTTTCATAAGTTTTTAGTTCATCTACAGTGTAGTTTATAGTTATAATTGTGTTAAGGTGTCACAATGCAATCTTAGGATAAATCTTTTACTTCTAATCTTGTTGACTGCATAAATTCCAGTAATATTTCCTTCTTTGGTCATATATCTATATCTATATATACATAGGTATACACACATAATTTCAATTCAGCAACTATTTACATTTTATAAAATTTGTTCTATATCAAAACAAAGATGAAAGGCATCTAGTACTAATAATTTTTAAAAGCTCCAAACATTTTCAAATCAAGCTAAATATTCATAGTGGCCTTTAACTTTATATTCAAGGAATTAAACCATCGTATTTGTAATGTGATATAACAGTTTGATAATAGGCTAATTCTCAAAATGGATCTAGTTCAAATTCTTAGTTTAACTTCTTTCATAAATCATGGCCACACATTTATAAGTCATTTTAAATTTAAATATCACAAAAGGTTTAACCATCTCCATCTAACATTTTAGTATTGGGTAACATAGATGGCATTTTCGTATTCCATTTACACCCAAATTATTCTTATCAATGTATATGGTGAATTAGTTTCTTAAAGCAAAATCCAAGGATAATTCTAATGGTTCAGAGGTTTAACTTTGCAGTCTTTTCATTTTTAAAATATAAGAAAATAAGCTATTTCCAGACATTTAAAATGCAAAGTTTGGTTACAGGTAGAATCTCCCCTTAAGTAGCTCACCTTTGGCAAACTAAACTTCCATAAATAGAAACAACCCAAACCTTTCTAATTGGATACAACTCTCAGGTGAATTTATGATAAGATGTGGATGATACTAAGTGCCTTGTCACCAGTGTTGTAAAAAGGCGGCTGCTTGCAAAAGCATACATAACCAAGAGAAATTGAGCAATATCCAAACCAAAATATTCAGAGAGTGGATACAGTGTGGTCAGAAACCTATGACTAGGTTAAATATCTACCTCAGCATAGATGTTGAGGAATCAGACTAACAGCAGATTTTGGAGTGCTTCAGAGGTTTTATGAACCTCTTTCAGGCACCAGTAAGAAAAAAGAAAAAAATTGAGATTTTTGGAGTCTCAGTCATCAGCACCTCAGAGATAGATAATCAAAGAGGGGAATTTAAATGAGAAAATAAAAATGAGAGTTTGGATAATTCAAGTATTTCATTATTGTGAATGTACCTAGGAAGTTGTTACTCAGAACAAATAATATATCTGAGACAAATGATTTAGTCAGTTTTTTTCACTACTGTAACCAAAAGACCTGACAAGAACAATTTTAAGTATGAAAAATTTATTTGGGGCTCAAGGTTTCAGAGGTCTCAGTCTACAGATGGCCAACTCCATTTCTTTGGATCTAAGGTAAGGCAGAACATCACAGAAGAAGTTTGTGATAGAGGAAAGCAGCTCAAGACTTAGCAATCAGACAGCAGAAAGAGCTTAAGCTTGGCTCACCAGGGACAAAATGTATACCCCAAAGGCATTCTCCTAATAGCCTACCTCCATCAGCCACACTCTGTCTGTCCACAGTTACCACCCAGTTGATCTGTTCAAGTGGATTAATGCACCAATTAGGCTAAAATTCTCACAACCCAATCATTTCACCTCTAAACTTTCTTGCATCATCTCACAAATGAACTTTTTTGGGGGGCACCTCATATCTAAACCATAACAAAAACTGTTCTTTTTTTTTAAATCCCATGTGTTTTCCACATGTGCAGTCATTATTGACACTTGGCTTGTCTAAACATTGTAATGGGGACAAAGGGACACATCTGAATAGAGTATGGTTTACCACTTCTAGATTTTCTCTACAGTAATAGATTTAACCATAATTACTGAATTTAACTGATAATACATGTATGAAAACCAGTACTTCATAAAATGTTAGCTACATTATTATCTTTCCAGTTTTGAACTCGATATCAAAGTTAAATCAGTGCTACTTATTCTAGTAAGTAAAAATGATACTCTATTTTAAATTGTTAATATTTTATAGCAGCTCCTGAAGTCAAATTCATGGTTATTTCTTAGTAAAAATGACCATTAAAATTTTCTTTCCATGTATTTTCAAATTAGCTAAATAAAAAATGGGTGTCTCTCCATCCCTCTTCATAGAGTTTGGTGCAATACAGTGAAAAAATTTAATAGCAATTTTACTTGTGCCCTCATTATTGGTATGCTGTAGTCATTTTCTACTTTTCAATGACTTTGAAAATGATCTTGTACAGTAGTGGCTTCTTATTATCCAGAAATGTACTAGGAATAGGTGTAATCTCATTATACCCACAGCCACTCAGTAGAAAAATATGTAATATTCATTTGAATATCTGTGAGGTAGTAGAGTATAGTTGAATAGCTTCATTTTCTCTGCCATAAAATGGTACAATTACATTTATTTTTTTTAAATGAAAAACTCATAAAATTATACAGTGACAATCAGCACAAATGCCGAGTTGCCATTTGCGTAGGAGAAATGGGTTATAGGATAAACCTCTAATTTAGCTAATGGAATTTTGAAATAGTGGTTATAAGCAAAGTGAAATCAAACACAATGGTCTTAGTCGACTCTATTTTATAATCACTTACATTTTTATCGCTAATTCACCTAATTGAAGTCAGGAGTGAATACATCATTAGCTCCTGATAACTTAGGATAGGGTCAAATTTTAATGTTACGAAGGATATCTAAAGGTCCAAAAGAAAGATGCACAGATATGCTGAATATTGTTAGGAATGCAAGAAAAAAAGAATTTAAACTGCAAGTTCTGGTTTCTGGTTGTAACAACAATGCTTTTTCAAATCACATGTGACATTATTAAAGCTATGTTTTAAATCACTTAATATCTATTAAAGCAATTAATTTGCTAGCATATAAAAAAGAAAATAGCAGTAAATAATACCATTTCCTAATACCTTCATAAATCAAATAAAAACATGAATATTGTGGCACTCTATCTGAGGCTTATGACTTAAACCCTTAAAATAATAAGCTAATATTAAAAGGAATAGCAATGTGAAATAATTAACTTATGGTAAAATAATATTAGCATTCAAAAATATTAATTAAAGTGGCATATCTTCCTAATTATATTAAACCTTAAAATAGTGAAAATTTCCCATTACCAGATCTTGGAAACTATCTCTGTCCTGCTTGTAAAATAATACAAATATTAACAACCATAGCAACAGTGTCCTTAAAACTCAAACATACCTTTACAAATCTACTCTGAGGAGCATATGTTCTTTAATTGAATTGTCAAAAAATTCAAATACATTCATTCATTAATAATAGGAAACATTTGCTGAAGTTATTGTTCCAAGAAGTATGTGAAGCACATTTGGTAAATTTAATCATCTCTCATAAACCTGATGATAGGGGAACTACTATTGCCAGCATATTACAGATGAGAAAATGGATGCCTGCAGAGGTTCAGTAGATGCCAATATTGAAGATGCTTTCATTAGTGGCAGTGGCATTTAAACTAAACTGTAGTTCTTGTCTCCTTCTTAACCGCTTTCTTCCCATATACAATTACATAGATGAAATCAGACAAACCTGTTTTAGAGGCTTGATTCTACAATTAATCCTACCCAGAAGTCAAATTCATTAAGATTGGAAGACATTCTTAAAAACTTATTTATCTAATTTCTTGTCATTATGCCATTTTTAGATGGGTTACCAGCTCAAATGTAAAACAAGTAATATGTTTGGGATGTACTTTTAAAATGATAATTGAAGTCATTTTGTCCTTAAACAAAAATGACTTATTTGCTAAATTCTTGCCTGAATAATTAATTGCTGCATCTACACTTTCTTATTTATGGCTGGACTAATTTTGTTATTTACTATATGTAAGGTCTGCTAAATATAATAAAGAATTTCTTTAACAAGAAACCGATTTATCTCCCTCAATATATTTAGTCACAATTTTTTATTAGATCAGATTTTCATTGCTTTAATTTAGTCTTTAATAAATATATTAACAGATATGAAAGGGAAATATATGTAACTCATAGTGTATTCATGTTAATGTATACTACCTATGTAGGGATACTTATGGAGGAGAAGGTGAAAAATATAGACTGAATTGTTTTAATTGAAGTGTGAATACTTAGCTGCCCTATGCCAAGGAAATTTAAAAACCTGTGTTTACACAGGCATTGTTTGCATTGTCTATGGTAAAAGAGAACAAAGACTAATTATACAATGGGATTTTATGTGACACATCTTACTAATTATTTATTCACTTAAACGTAACAGTCCAAACTGGATGAGCAACAATGGGAAGGATTGCAGTATTTGGCAGAATAATGAGCATTGTTAGCTTAACTCAGAATCAAAAGAACCTGAGTATGTTCCTAGAAACTGTTTTCATGATGACACACTGCTTTCCGATAGATTAATGATAGAAAACTTTTAAACTAAGTCAAAACTGCCATTTAATTATATTGGAAACCATCACACGTGACTGAAATTGATGTAAAATCTTCTCCAATGACGATATGATTATTATAAACATCATGCATGATATATTCATAGAATGAGATATTCTCACTAATGGAAAAGTGAGAATACAGTACTATCTAGGCTTAACCATTATGAGGTGTTTTTAAAATTACTCTATTATGAATGGATAAATACCAACTTAGCTTTATACATCTTTGAAAATTTTTCTCCTCATTTTCAATGCATAAATGCATTACTTAGAATCTCAAAATGTTTATATCTGTGAGAAATTGCAAAGTTTTTTCCTTTAATATTATTAGCAGAAACAATCATTTTCATACATACTAATACTCAATTTTGCTGCATGTAAAATTTAAAGCAAAAAATTCCAGGCAATACATAGTTCCCTTGGCAACAAGAAAGGCTAATTAATTTATATAACTTATTCAGTTGTAAATCTAAGAAAATAACTTTGTTTTTGTAAATGGCAGCCTACTGATTTTAGCCATTAACAAGTAAACATTATCTGTGTCCTATTTTATATGTCATTATTTTTAGGGACTTTATGTTTTTCCATAGCTCCTCTAAGTAAGCCTATTTTCATCAGCTTTTCTTTCTTTATGAAGTAGTCATCAATTAATACCTAAGTCATTCCCCTTTATTCTTTAAAATTTTAGCATGACATCACTAGTATCTTAATTGGGTCTTAATTTCTCCTATTTGAAGACCATGATTTCTACCACAAAGTATCTGTCATTTGTTCTATCAAAGTCAAATTTTAGAAGAACCATCTGCTTCTAGAAAACAAGAAAACTTACAGGAATCCTATCTTGCAACCCTTTCTCTATTGAAGAAGGGCTATTATAAGGAACCATCTTTACCTTTATGATGTAAGAAACTATGGATGTTCCTCTTAGTTAGTTACAGGGGCAGACACGGAATCTTCAAATTCCTAATCTTTACTTTAGAAATTAAAAGTTAAACATTTTTTTCTCAATTATCAATGAAAACATCATGTCTGCTAAGCAAAACTTTGACTAAGATTTTCTCCTTCCCTGAAGTCTTTAAATTTTGGCATACTTCAGCCTTAACTAGTACATAGTCCCTTCTTTCTAAAATATCTTTTTTAAGCCCTTCAATGGGCTGAAACTTGTTTTGATCTAGTGTGCTATCATGCCACTGGGTAAGCATTGCTCTGATCTACTGTGCAACCATGCCACTCATCAAACTTTGTCACAAACAGTTCTTTCTAGCCTTTTCCACTCTTTCTGTAAAACAAAAACACATTGATTGACCTCAAATGAGATGTAAATTTTGGTAACACAGCTTTCCTCTCTGCTGACTAAAAGTCCCTCCAAACTTCCTTGCAATCATTTTTTCTAATGAGTTCTAAGCCTGGAATTTACTTTAATTTGACCTAGCTTGCACTCTGATTACTAATAATGCTAACCTTCTACAATCTGTTTCAAGAACCCTACTCTCTGACTATATATTTTTTTTCTTTTCAACTTTCTACACTTAATGGTCCAACAACACTTCTTTGTCCTTACTAGATTTTATAAACTGTATTTGAATCTTTGCCCCTCAATCTTCTCAAATTTTGTTTAACTTAAAATGCATGATACAAAATGATAATCTTTCCATTGTTTATAATCTTCAAATGGTTTGCTATTATTCATTGACTTATACTTACTTTTCAAACCATTGAAAAATAAATATACCGATTAGATAAATGCATAGTCATACTGACTCTCCTCACTTTTATTTCAAGGTTATTAACCTCAAATAGCTTTCAGTGTTTGCATGTGATCCCTCCACATTTTGGCAATACATTATTACTTTATAACTTTTCCTTTTTCCTAAAACCAGGAATACCACATTCTTGTCTATATACTCAGAAAATCTATTTTCAGCTTCACACACACAAAAATTGTCATATTCATTAGTGAAATTTCTGAATGGCTACCAATATATTAAATATCTACCAGATTATGGTCCCATATAGAAATGACATATTTGTATCCTGAGGTCAACCATTTTACCTGTGCAATGGAACCTGTACTAAGGCCATTATTTGAAAAAAAAAAAATTCTCTCTAGCAATAGTCCTTTCTCCATTATATAATACCCACCAACATACAAACATGTTGCTATTTCTCTGTTCAAAAACAAACTAATAAAATAACTCCCCCAAATAAGACAAACCCTTCTCTTTGCCACCTTGAGTTGCATATTAATTTTTTGTTCCTCCTTTCAAAATGTCATCCAGTGAAACAGACGGACACACACACACACACACACACACACACACACAGAGCTTACACATACTTGCTGCTTCAATTTGTTTCTTCTCATTTCTTTAAGAGGTAAGTCCCATTAGAATTGATCTCCAAAACTCTAATATTTCTTCTTTGGAGATTACCAATAACTTTCACCTTATAGATTTATTTATCAGCTCTTGATCTTTGTTATTTGACACGACCAGCAGTATTTCTCATTATCATTGACTCCTCTTTGGAGCACTTTCTTTTCTTTTTAATATTACACACTTACTTCTCACCTCTCTGAATTCTACACTGCCAGTTTCTGCTCACTCTACACCTCAACATTGGAGCGCCCTGACACTTCATCTTTGGACTTCTTCACTTTTTCCTCCTCATTTACAAGCATCTAGCCCTGTGGATTTAAATATTTATGGGCTGATAATTTTCAGTTTGTGTCTATATCCTGGTCCTCTCCCTAATCTCCAGACGCCTTGTCCCACTGTTTATTCTATATTCTCACAGTGTACATATTTTGGACATATGAGAGTCAAAAGTTTGATAATATGTCATTTTATGCCATAAATCAAACTATTGTATGGTATTCTTCATTTCTATTAATGTTACTAACACCCTTCTGTTTACTCAGCCCAAATCCTTTTTAAAATACATTGAGTTATTTCTTTCCTTTATACTTGACACTCTAACCACCAAAAGTTATGATTTTTATTTATAATTATGATGGCCCTAACTTCAAATTGCAACTGAATTTTTCAAGATTTGAATTTTGGTACTCCACAAAGATTAATGGTCTTATAAAATAAGAAATCCTTTTTGGGGGTTCCTGAAATGATGGTGAACTAGAAGTACACCTGCTGCTTTCCCATTACAGCTATAAGTTGATTAGGTAACCCAGAAAATGTCAAATCCTGAAATTCAAACCATGCAAAAGAATAAAAGGATCCCCAGGGTCTAGCAAAATAAGATGGAAATACACTCATAAGAAAATAAGTCAGAGATAATTTTTGACAAAAGTTTTTCAAATGTCTAGAATGTAATCAAAGATCAATAGACACATTAGAAGACCCAATAAAAGAGTATACAGACACACACACACACACACACACACACACAGAGAAAATTAGCAATAATACACCTATTAACACCCTAGGTATTGAGATATTCATAATTGAACTCTTAAGTCACTATGCTTACTATAATAACATAAAATATGCATATAGGATTTCAGCAGTGAACTAGAAAATATAAGAACAACATATTTTAAATATAAACAAATTGTAGAATGAAAAATAAAAAGGTGATGACCAAAAAGATAGAAAATCAATAAAAGTTGAAGAGAAAAATACTGTATTATTAATTTCTAGAATTTGATTCCTAAGAGGAACAATGAAATAAATAATAACTAAAGAAATAATAGTCAATAATTTAATAATTTATAATAGCCAATAATTTAATAATTTTATAATTTTAATAATTTTAATTTATAATAGCCAATAATTTAATAATTAATAATTTAATAAGCCAATAATTTAATCAAATATATCAACCAATAAAAGAAAGAACTCCCATAAATCCAATACAAGATAGACAAAAAGAATTTCATAAATAAAGAGAACATGGAAATTTTCAGGAAGGAGAGAAAACATTCTACTTTGCCATCAGCAAATTGCCTTAATTCTTTATTGAATGGTGTTCTTGTCATCAACAATGAGAACAAAAGAATAGTGGGATACTATTTTATACATGCTTTAAACATGATTATAAATTGAGAATTTCAATGTAACTGAAGACAATTCTTTCTTATTAAAAATATTTTAATTATAAACAAAAAATGTTTAGAAATCCCACAACACCTCTCTGAAGGATGAATAGAGGACTTTGTGGAGACTGCATGAATATCATCCCACAGGCCAATTAGAAGACTAGAGTGGCAGGTAGAGATCAGGAGTCACAAAGAAGTATGAAGTGTGTGGCAAAACTATTGATTTATTAACCATGTGTCATATGTTAAATGATAATATTGGCATGTGTCATTCAATAAACACAGGCATAGATAAGAGTTTAATTATTATAGCACAATTTCACATAAATACCAGGCTTTTGAAGGGAAGATATTAGAGTTAAGATGTTCTTTGTTTCTTTCATTGTCCATGTTCAGGATGAAAGTACCAATAAATTTATCATTAGCAAATTGAAAATGATTGTCATAATACATATATGACTACTAAAAATGTGAAATTCTATTTTTAATAAGTGACAGAAAAAAAGGAATAATTACAATGATTTAACATTTCAAATAATTCACCAAAACAGGTAAGAATATTAAGAGGAACAGTGATATGTTGGCTATGAATACCAGGATAAGATTTTGATTGAGTAGAAACAGTGAAGGTCTACTTGTAAGGTGATCTGGCAGTCCTCCTGAAAATTGGTATGGCACAGATGTTACTCTATTATTCATGAAGCAGGACACATATATTTCATGCAGTCTTTGGAATGAGTTATACTTCACAATATTTTAAAAGAAGTCAAGGAAGAGACTTCAAATCTCTCATGACACTATTAGTAGGAATTTCATGTTTGCGAATTTCTCCTATAAATGATTCTTTGAAATCATTTTATTAAATTGCTTTGGGTATGTATGGATATGCTGTAAGGCACACCACAGCCTGCTTGTGCTTAGGGACAGCACTATAGCATTATACTTAAGGGCCTGCTTAGAGCAAAATCACCAATAAAAGCACAAAAATGTGGAGAAAAGAGTAGCAATAATAAATCACACACACACACACACACACACACACACACACACACGATGTGTCTGTATAGTACAAAGTTTAAACAAAAAGTCAGAACATGTCCTGTTCAACCTCAGCTGGGAATTTGTACACTGAGTGACTCAAATGTTTTGTTATTTTGCCCAAATACACAAATGTCTGTGAGTATACCATGTATACTGTTTGGGGAAACACAGTAAATTTTGGCAAGGAGATTTATTCACAAATATGGAATCTGTATAATATGAGGAGAAACTGTATCATTTAATTTATCTGATATTTTAATTGCATTAATAAAGGTTGGTTTTCCAAATTTCAATCTTAAGCATATATAAAAGGTGAATGATCTTTAAAATTTCAGTATACTTCCTTTCTATTCAAATAATTAAAATTGGCTTCTTTCTTTGATGTAATGACTTACATCTATCAGTAAAGAAAATATAAAATTAATATTATAATCAGCATATTTGAATACTACCAAAACAGCCCCTTATAGTGTTAAACATTTTTTTCATGGTTTTAAGAAGAATAACCAGATTATTGGGGAAACCTTTTGTGACTACTGGTATTATGTTATATTCCTGCAACAGAATCCCTGAAGGATAAAGGAGGTCATTTTGAAAATGATAAGGCTAATTAGGAAGCAGTGGAATTTTAGTTTCTCTGCAATATAGAATTGATACTGTTCAGCGCCTCTACCTATTTTCTAATACAATATGATACTCTATTCATCTTTTTAACATAAGAGTTGACAAATTGGAGATATAATATTAATCTACAAGTTAAGCACTAACAGTGTATCTATATTTTGCATGAATTTATTTGAAATAAGTCACTAGGATATTGAATCATTAGACAGATACAGAATTGTATAATCAAGTAAGGCAATATACATAGGTGGGCTGAATAGTCATTTAGAACATGCAATTTGAGGGTAATTGAAGTGGCTCAAAATATCTCTTGAAAGAGCCCTCTTATATACCCTATTGATAGAGTCATTCTTTATATTCATGACCCAGTGTCATTGAAAAAGTCCACGAATAAAATTACCATCTGGAGGATTTTACCCAGTAATCAGTAGCTATCTTTAAAACTTTTTAAACTCTCTTTATGTTTTTATTTATTGTCAGTAATGGATAATCAAATGCAGGGCCTTATGCACACTAGACTGGTATTATAACACTGAGCAGTACTCTAACCCTCTCTATGATTATTTTTGTATTTTCAGAAACTCTTTACTTCAAAATGTAATTTTCTTTTTTTGTTTTTATTTTTGTGGTTATTATTTTTTTTATCTTTAAAGACTGCATTTTGATTCATTGTACACAGTTTTTTATTTTTTAAATATATTCAATATATTCTTTTGTTTTTATTGGCCTAATTGTACATATATATGGGATCATATGACATTTCAAGATATGTACATTTGTGAATTGATGGAATCAGGGTAACAAGCATATTTGTCACCTCAGATATTTATTATTTCTTTGTGTTAAGAACATTCACAAATCTCTCTACTAGCTACTTTGCAATATACAATTAATTAATGTCAGCCATAGTTTTCTCACTATACTCTAGAATATTACAACTTTTTCTCTGATTCAACTGTATTACCATGCCTGTTTAATATTGGTTTAATGTAAACATTGCTAGTTACCTGTCAAGGCTCTAAAGAAATGTGGTATAGGAAAGGAAGGAAAGAGAAAGGGGTACAAGGAGAAAAGGAAGGGAGGTTCTGTTGGATATATTATGGTGCCATCAAACAAGAGAGAAAAGAATTTCCACATATATATTTAACACCAGATTTCTATACAGAGAAAATACAATTCTTATTTTTTAGAAGCAAACAACAAGACAAAAGACAGGTAAACAAACTTAAAAACAAAACAAAAATATAACCAAAAATGTACTTTAGAAAAGAGAAAAATCGAATGTCAAACATGAGACAACATATTCAACATCACTCTTTATCACAGCGATGCAAATTAAAACCACAATGAGACAAATTTACATATGCACAAGAATGGGCACATTTTTAGGTGTGCATACTGTCAAACATTGGCAAAAAATGTAGTGCAAAAGGAAATTCCATATGCCGCTGGTGGAAATAAACAAATCCCTCTAATTTGTTTGGAACACTTCCGATTTTATCATCACCCAGTGATTCCATTGTTAAACCAAAATGAAGTGCATGGATATGTGCATTAAGAAAAGATAACAGAATGTTTATAGCTATGTTTTTCATAATAGCCCCAAAATGAAAACATTCCAGATGCCATTCAGGAATAGAATGGTTTATTCATATTGATGCAACTACAGAATATGTTACTCAGCAATGCAGAGTAATTACTGCTACACTCTATGATACTGATAAATATCTCAAACATGAAAATAATGCACAGAAGAAGCCAAATCTGTAATATGAACTCTGCCTTTCCATAAAGTTCTAAAACAGATGTAATTTATATGACAAGAGAAATCAGATTATTTACCTTTGGGACAGATAACAGCTGGGAAGAGGAACAGAGAGATTGCTTGGGCACTTACTACTTTTACGTTTTAAAAGATCATCAAAATGAACATATGATTTATTAATTCTGTTTATTTTAAAGAACACACTAATGTTCAATAATTTAAATTTTGTTAGGCTCAGTAAGTGGAGAATTGATTTTTAATGGTATATTTGTTTAAATTTTAGTAACTTTAAAGGAAAATATGTAATCCTGCTCTTGACATTCATATAACATTCCAAATTATATCTCCAGTGTAAAAGCTTTGACCAGGGCTTTTATTAAATATTATAGCTTTTTAAATGAGAGATGGCATGTCATCATCAGATAATTTCATACATCTTATACTATAGCATTTTTAAAATAATATTTATTTGTTTTAGAAAATCTGTCAGCTATCTGATGTGCTATGTTGCTATAATTACATTGGTCATTACTTCATGGTCTGTGACTTGACCAGGGCTCAGTCATCACTGACCCTGATGAAGGTTTTTAGAAAGCAAGTTATGCAAATTATAGCACCGTTTAGACTGACTTACAACAGATTTACCATTTTGACTTTAATTCTTAGTTTTCTGTGTTATAGCCTGGGAGTTGCTCTAAAAGCTTTCTTATTTCTCTTATACAGATATTAAGTACAAGTAAGCCTTTCGAAAAAATTCTTGGGGATTCTCATTAGGAAAAAGAAAAGAGCATTGATTCATTTAGGTTAGAACAGTCCTCTCCTAAGTTGTGTGTGTTTGCATAACACAATAATATGGTCTCTAATTTCCAAGTAGGTAGCCTGTTATTTGGAAGGCTACCGTTAATTTCACATAAGAATGTTATAATTATTCTGTGGGATTTATGCTGGCTAATGAACTTTTCTTAAATTACATCATGTCTAAATGTGAACATAAGCTGATTTCATGGATATAGTATTCCTTAACTTTTATTTGTTAAAAAAAGAGAAAGGAAAAAATGTTTATAAAAAAAGGAGTCCTCAGAGCTTCATTTTTTAATGTGATTTGAATAATATCACAGGGTATGAGGGTAAGAATGATGGTTGAATGAAACAGACATTACTACCTCATGCATATATATGACTGCAATGACCAATGTGATCCTACAATATGTGTAATCAGAAAAATGAAAGATTACACTCCTCATGTATGATCCATCAAAGTGTACATTCTACTATCACATACAACAGATTAGAACAAATGAAAAAAAGAAAGAAAAAATATCACAACACACTTTGAGAGGTAGTCACATATTACAGAACGCAACTTTGTAACCAGAAAAAGGTCTGCTTGCACATTGTTAATAGTGTGGAACAACTTAAGCTATATTCCAGTGGAATACTGTGTGCCTGATGTTTTCATAATTTATGTGACAAGCCACTTTCTTGTTTGGTATAAAATCATGAGCCACTGATGCTATTTCAAACTTTCATTCTGCTGAATCCACAGGGTGAAAAGAAGCAACACACTCCTTCACTTCATCACAGTTAAGCTATTACTGTCATTAGAATCTCCTACCCCAAGCTCACCTCACTGTGTGTGACATCAGCAGCTTGTCCTGCATGCTGGAGAAGCTGACTCACTATATTCTCTTCCACTCTTCTCCTTGTTCTTTCTCACCCAAGGAACATTATGTATCACTGTAGATTATATTGCATATTTCTAACAGCAGGAAGAAAATGAACCTTGTAACAAAATAAATTGTGAAACACTTAGGTAGCCAGGTGCAGTGGCACACACCCATAATCCCAACTGCTCAGGAGGCTGAGGCAGTAGTATTGCAAGTTCAAAGTCAGCCTTAGCAATTTAGCAAGGCAGCTTAGCAAGGCAGTTTAGCAAGACCTGTCTCAAAATTTTAAAATTTTTAAAAAAGAAGGACTGGGTATGTGGCCTAGTGGTTAAAGTACCTTGGGTTCAATCCATGGTGCCAAAAAACAAGAAAATAAAATAAAAATGCTTAAATCGTCATCCATAAAGTTTGGATAAATTCTGCAAATGAGCTATATTTTAATATTGTATTAGCAGTTTGCAGTGTACAG
The DNA here is from genome assembly GCA_020662805.1 of Glaucomys volans. Taxonomy (NCBI): domain Eukaryota; kingdom Metazoa; phylum Chordata; class Mammalia; order Rodentia; family Sciuridae; genus Glaucomys; species Glaucomys volans. Next base: position 1,377,809 of record JAJEJO010000173.1, on the reverse strand, counting down.
GCAAAAATTTAAACAATATTATTTCATATTCATAAAATTTCAGCACATCTTAATAAGAAGACATACAGTAGGAAAGGGTGAAAATCCTTTTATGCACACCTACAATGATATTTTTAATGAACAGGGAGGAAATTCCCTTCAAAGGATAAGCAAGAACTGTTTTTCATTAATGATGATGACAGGGTACTGTCTCAGGGAATTTAAGAATTCACGAGAAGAAAACAATACAACTAAGGCTTGAGGAGAAAATCATTTGTAATTAGAAGATTAGAAACAACACTAAAAAGAGTTGAAAATGTAAAATGGAAATATTCTTTCTAATGTACTAACATGCATGTGGGAATTGGAAGGAAGAAATACAATTCAGGTTCTATATTATAACACTTATAAGTTCAACTTTACACTTATGTAAATATCCTCAAGAAACCTATGAAGAGATAAATATTATTTTATGCTTTTGCATATATGAATTCTAAATGGTTTTCATAAATAAAGCTGCAGCTAAGTATTTAGGAATGTGGAATTTTGGGCCAAGTCATTCTGATTCTAGAGACTTAATTCCTATGCTTTCACTATCTTCCAGAATAATACCATTTACAAGCATGAAGTTGATTAGGAGAGAAGTAAAGAACATACTCAAGGTATGGATGAACCTATAGAAAGTATTTACATGATAAGAGAAGCATAAATATTCTTCCATAGAGGTCTAAATGTTATCTGTTCATTGGGAAATAAAGTCACAGTCTATGAATAAGAGGAAGGTGCTGGAATTTGGTCCTTTGATAATACGGTAATTTGAAGTTACATGTAAGGAGAACAGTAGTCTGATTCAAGTTCCCTACGTGCTGGTTAGCCATTTGTGTGAATCCAGTGAGGCAGAACATCCACACACAAACAAATTACATGAAGTGGGTTTATTAGTTACAGATAGGTATCAAGGAACAACAAAAGCCTAGGAGTTCTTGCAATCTAGTCCCTCACTGCTCAGGAAAGCTAACTGGGTTGTCTACAGTCTCAACCATATGCATGCCTCATGTGTACCACAGCTGCAGGATGCAGGAAGACAGCCACCCCTCTGTGTTTATGTACACAGGCAACAAGAAATACTGGAAAAAAGTGTTTGAATGCATCCCAGTTCCTTTCCATCTCAGGATATTGCATTTCCAGAACATTCTACTATTATTCTTGAGAAGTACAAGTGAGCAAGAAGTGGGTAGGGACTGGAGAGTTTCAAGGTCACCCAGAGAGCTGTCCTGCAAATAGTTACTGAGTGTTCCCTTTTAAGATTATAAGGTAGGATTGAAGATCCAATGAATTTAAAAAAAAATCATTAGCTACTTAGAATTCCAAATTTTAAGAGAATTATTTAAAATATCCCTTGTCTTTAATCATAGTATTGTAATAAGATTTTAAAATTGCCTTCACACAGACTCAGGAAGTAAAATGACTCATCAACAGGCAAAAAATGAGAGTTGACAGGACTTTGACTGAATTTTTCAAGAAGAAAGCAGACTGCTTAGGTTCTAAGATTTTTGGAATACTGAGGTTCATTGACTTCTGAGTAAAATTACTGTTTTACATTACTTACAAAGCTTCTTCCAAATATTTGACATTCTTATTTGATTTGTGTTCATGTAAAAATTTGGAATCAGTTTTGTAATCTTAAGGGAAAATTTTTTTTCTTGTTATTTTATCCCAGTTACTATAAAATTCATTTATATTTAATATTTATTCAATAGCTGTATTTTGAAATAAATGAAAAAGTATCCAAGAATAAAAGGTTTTCAAAAGTTTTTCAAGTGCCAGCAAAATGAACACATTTGAACTCTGTGTATAAGAATTTTCTTGTAGAGGTGATTGTTGGCTACTTTTCATTTCTTTATTTTATAGTAGAAGCATTTACAGGTTAACTTGAATGACCTACAGAGCTAACACATAATAGTACACTGGGCAATAAACTGTATGTAACATGAGTAATTAAAAAATGATGGTAATGAGTCTTAGAGATTGTATTGCAGTGGAATAAAATGTAGAAAATGCTTACATACAATTTGAAAGTTTTTTTAAGACTGAATATACAAAGAGAGATAGCAGTTATTCCCTTCTATAATTTACACATGTCTAGTGTTCATAAGTGAAGTATCTTCTTTTAGTAGTGGACACTAAATCTTGTAGGCATTAGATTTATAGTTTCTGAAATAGCTGATAAGATCACAGGAATTTATAGTTATTAAAAGGAAATGACAGCTCAATAGGGACTCAGGTCTCTATATGTGTTCTGAAGTACCCTAGTATACTTAGGCAAACTCACAGGATCTCAGCATGATATATTACATACTCATAGAATCATAAAAATGTTCCACATCTTCAAAAAGGCACTTTATTTGCTCAAGGTAGTTCATTGTCTCCATGTTAATACTACATTTTTTTTTACGGATATCATGTCTTTGTGACACTAGATTTTCAACAACCGTTGTGATAAAAAGCAGAGTGCTAAGTGAAAGTTAATGTATATTGAGAAAAAAGGTTTTAGGGTTCAGTCTGATTCCTAACAATACCCATTCCTAAAATTGCATTCCATGAAGTAACTGAAATTATTTAACGAAGATTAATGACATTTTCTCTTTAAATTCACGCACATTATTTTTCTTCTCAACAACTACTGAGTTGTTAAAACACAGATATGAATTAAGTTGTATGAACTTAACTTTGAGGACTGTTAGGTATGTATTTTGTGCTGAGATATAACGAAAAAAATTAAAGTACTAAAACTATTGTAAACTATGAAAGTTTGCAAACTTCTGCAATAAAATAAAATATGGCCACTAAAATTAACAAATTACCTGTTCTTCATAATGTACCTTACTTAGAATATAAACTACTTGCTTAAAGTATCAGCATGGCATTCCGGATATTGGCGAAATATTTATTTTCACACTGGAACTGCTGTGTAACAATCCTGCTCTTAAGTTACAAATAACAGGGGGTAAAGATATCCGTATCTTTGATGCCTACTCACCATAAATTCAATATTTTTATTCCAGAAAAAAAATAAAATACCTCATCTAATGCAAGGTGAAATTAGAAATCACTTTTCTAATACTATCTCAATTATTATCTTAAAGTAATCATTGATAAGCCATTGTTTGGGTCAATAGTGATTTTGCTCAAGATTTTTTTCCTTAATTTTTAACCAGTTTTACTAGTTTTGTAAGCTGAATGACTTCTTGTTTATTCTGTCATTACTTTGGACTCATCTGTTTATACTGTTGGTTTAATACAGTGTTCACATTCATGGGACACCACTGTTTAGTCTGTTTATTCAGATAAACCACTGAGAATTGAGTCATTGTTGTACTAATTTTATGATGTGCACAAGAAAACGGAAAGCTTAATTGTCTTTGCCATGTCAGGCAGACACTCAGAGATAGAATTCACCTGGAAGCAAAATGGCTCCTATAGCCTTGGGTCCTTTCACTTAGACTGCAATATCTTGCTGAGTGCTTGTCCCAAAACACCAGAGATGCTTATTTATTTGTTATATCAAGGCCTACATAGGGGATGAAAAGTTTATGTATTAATAGTGTTCTCTAGAGGAACAGAACCAACAGGAAGTATGATTATAAAAAAGGGGATTTATTAGATTGGCTTTCATGACCAGAAGTTGGATAGTCCACAATGCCTGTCTGCAGGCGGGAGAGCTGGAGGAACCAGTAGTTGTACAGTCCAAGAGGCTGAAGCCTCAGAATCAGAGGGATCAACAGTGCTAACCTAGTCCAACACCCAAGGCTCCCTGGAGAATCACTTTCAGAGTTCATTTTGGAAGAGTGAAGAAGCCAGAGTCTGATATCCTCAGGTGATCACAGGAGCAATCAAGAACCCATTCAAGAAGAATCAAGCTTGCATCTGCTGCTGGTTTCCTTGTTCTTTCAACTTTTATTCCATCCAAGCCACCATCCTATTAGATGGTGCTGCCCATGTTTAGTGAGAGTCTCCATTTCATTTTGCTACTGCACATTGCAATCATTCCTAGACACACCCTCATTGATACACCCAGAAGTCTCTTAATCATTAACATATCATAATCCAATCAAATTGACAATTCAAATTAACCATTACAGTCTAGAACTAGTAAAACTTCTTTTGCTTCAAAAATTTGAAGTTTTCATTCTAATTGGCAAGGAATCCTACTTAGTTACAAAGAAGACAACATGGTAATTAGACAATTGGTTCATTTGCTTTGCTAATCATAGTGTATTAAAATTAGGTGATACTTGATTGTATCAGATTGGCTCTGCTAAAGTGTCCCTTTATTCATTCATTTTATCTAGTCATTGATGTGAAGTTCTCCAATTTACTCTTGCATATTTGTTTAAATTCCATGAACAGTTGACATCAGATAAGGTATACTGCTGGTATCAAACTTGGATCAGCCATAGAATAATCTAGTGAAATAGTGTTTTCTACTTCATTTTCTCCCAGATCCACCATCTTATCTTTTATCCCAACATCAAGAATTACAATATAAATATCCTTGTTTATCTATAATGTCTTGAACCAGCTTATCCAAGAAAGATAGTTATGCTAAATATATTAGAAGCAAGTTAAGAAGTGAATAAGCCAAATTAGGGTACTGATGTTATTGAATATTATCATCAATATTACCTACTTGAGGTTTTAATATTGAGACACCAAAAAAAAAGTTATTTTAAGCCAAGAGAAGAAAAATATGTGGTATAAGGGCTAGGGTCTCAGATGGCCCTGTGGCTTTTCTTCTATTAGGACATGTTTCTCTGATGAAAAAATACAATTGACTTTTGCCACTTTGAAAAAGACAATTTGGGCCTTGTTAAAACTCTCCTCTAGGCAACACTCTGCACAATAGCACAACCAGTTATGTCAGTGAGTTCCAAGGTCCCTTTAGGAGTAAGTGATTATATTCTGGTTTTTGCAAAATCTGCTATGTTAAATTTAACAACTTATACACAGGAAAGTTGGGTTATACAGTACAAATTAAACATATCTCAAATAAATTAATTTAAAAAGATATTTTCCTAAGGAAAATAAATTTTGTATCATTTCACAAGTAAATATATATAACATGATTTAGATATATAATATGCAAATATAATATATAGATACAACCAAAACTAGGTAATTAAACAGTAGCAACATCCTCCCTCAAAGTTCTGAG